>OY796884.1:14680821-14950006 GCA_963680785.1 Diplosoma virens | reverse complement strand
CCTATTCTTTTCAACGGCCGGACTTTTGAACTCCGGCCTTTTGCGAAAACGCTTGTAATTCATTTTTACAGATAAATTTGGGGAATTTCTTGAATTTTCCCTGTTTGAATTGTTAAGTAAGATGATACTATTATTAGGTGGGCCCGAGCAAGGATTAACGGGTAAAATAGACGTTTTTCAGCGAATTCGTGTATATTTTCTTGCTATCGCAGTAAAGCGTAAAATGAAATTGAAATTCTACGCTTTACTGCGATAGCAAGAAAATATACACGAATTCGCTGAAAAACGTCTATTTTACCCGTTAATCCTTGCTCGGGCCCACCTAATAATAGTATCATCTTACTTAACAATTCAAACAGGGAAAATTCAAGAAATTCCCCAAATTTATCTGTAAAAATGAATTACAAGCGTTTTCGCAAAAGGCCGGAGTTCAAAAGTCCGGCCGTTGAAAAGAATAGGATCAAGTTTGAATGTTTTTCTCTTCATCAAATTTATTAAAATTATACATACTTTTTGTACATAAAACAGTATTGATTAAGTGGTAGCAATAGCAAACTTTTTTGTTTTACCAAATTTTAGAATAAATTGTATTTTAAACTTATGAAACATTCGGCAAAGAATTTTGAATTGGTGGTTTTTAAACGTTATTAAAACAATTTAATGGAATATTTTTTTGATTCCCAAAGCTGTATTTTTACAAAAATTTTTTAGGTACAGAAAAAAACTTTAATTCTTTTTTGCCATAAACTTCAAATTTACGCTTTAAAGTTTAAGTAATTTATTGTTTTCACGTTCGACATAGTCAAGAATTTTTAATTACAAAAATCTCACATCTCACAAATTACATGTTTTTTTGACCTTTGATTAAGGAAAGCCGATTCAATCAATGCTCTTGAAAAAATTTTTTGATTCTTGCACAAAGACTTGAGTTTAAAAAAAAACAAGACAAGTAAAAATCAAAAGGCTTTAAATACAGATTTAGCAGTTGATAAGCAGAACAAGAAACGCACTTTTTAAATATTTACAGACAAATTACTGTTACAACGCCAAACAACGTTGTACGTTTTGATTTCTAAATAGTCAAAAATTATACGCAAATGGAAAACAGATACAAAAAAACCTTTTGAAATTTAAATTTATATAAAATTCTTAAATCAGTAAGATTTTAGATGGTTTGTTTTTAGTATTCATATTTTAACAAGTTTTTGTATTTATATTAACGATGGCTTCATTCTGTCAGTAAAAATCAAAGAAAAGGTTTACATAATTTGTTTTAGTTTTAATTGTTTCCTCTTTCCGAGACTTTCTGTTATTTTTCTCTTTCATCAGTTTCTCAAAGTACTTCTTCCATCTCTCTAACAGTGCCTCCAAATTTCACATCACATTACCGTTTTCATCCTTCATAACCCTTACGTGCTGTACATTTTTCCCCACTCGGTCTCTCTGTTTAGCAAACCTATACAACTCCTTCTCACCTTCTTTTGTTTCTAATCTAGCATACAAATCGTCATACGCACGTCCCTTTGCCATCGAAATTTTTTTGTCTTACTCTTTTTTTTGCTTTGTACAGTACATCTTTTTTAGTATTTTCATCTCTAATTTTATCCCAAGCTTTTTTTGGCGCTTTCTTTTCCTTAATGCTCTCTTGTACTTCTTTATTCCACCACCATGTCTCCCTATCTCCTTTTTGTTTCCCAAATCTCACTCCCAGCACAGTCTCAGCTGTTTTTCTTAGCATTTCCACTGTTTTGTTCCACTCATCAGGTAACCCATCTTCGCCTTCTAAAATCCTGGTCATCTCCTATCTAAACGCTCCTTGACAGCTCGTCTCGTTCAGTTTCCACCATCTTATCTTTGGCTTTACATTCTCTGTCTTTTTTTTTTACCATGAAAGTCATTTTGCATTCCACCATACGGTGCTGCTTTGCAACGCACTCATTCACCATTTTGTTGACAAGTATAAGATACTTAAAAAATAGTTTTGATTAGTTAGTGCCTGAAAAAAGTACTCAAAACCGTTATCTGTATAAAGAATTGCAAGATTTTAGGTTTTTATGCCCATTCAAAGCACTTGTGTTGTTTCTACGGGACGAAGGGAAAGACTCGTCCAAACCTGCGTAGTCAGGGATTCGAAACTTTAATTGTTTTGGATCAACAAATGATTTAATAGCGATACAAAACAATTTCGGTTACACAATTTTTAACCTTATTCAAATAGAAATTTAAAACAATTAAACTACCAATGATCTTATTCAAATAAAAATTAATAAAAACAAAAGAATTAATTAGAAAAACTTCACTAACGCAAATAAATTATTACAAACTTGCCTAACGCTAAACTAGCTAAATTAGCGAATAAACAAGTAAAACAGTAACCTAACCCTAAGCTAGCTAAGCTAAAAAATAACACATTAAACCAGGGATGGGCAAACTGCGGCTCGCGGGCCCCATGCGGTTCCTGACGACGTTTTGTGCAGCCCGCGGAGTTCTTTTAAAAAAATACATACCTTCACTTTGAGCCACAGTTGCATAGAATTATGTCGGGAATACCCCAGTTTCAGTTTCTTATGTTTTAATGCTTTTAGAGAACACAACAAGATTTTGGGAGAGAAATAGTGAATCACAGATCGAATGTAAGTGAAGACCGTTTTTTTAGAGATCACTACGATTTTGGGAGAAAAATGGCGAAATTTCAGATCAAATCGAAGAGAAGAACTTTTTTTTTAGGGATCACTACGATTTTGGGAGAAAAATAGCGTAATTTGCGACCCGCGAACAAATTCAACATCCAAATGCGGCCCTCAGTTAGCTTCCACGGCCGCAATGCGGGCTGCAAGCGAAAACAATTGCCCACCCCTGCATTAAACGAGTGAATAATGTTAGGTTACACAAAGCACATTATTACGTCACTATTTGTATTTAAAGCCAAACGAAGGAAAAAATTCTAAATTAAACAGTTAAAGAAAGGCTACTAAAACAAATCTTTTAAGAACAGACATGTGCAGTAAATTAAAACAATAAATAGTCTTTTTACCAAGCTGAAGGTTTTATTGTTCGCCTTCTTGAGGGGACCTCACAGCTTGGCGCATCGTCCGTCGCAACATGTGTACTGTCATTCAGAAAACAACCAAAATCTTGTAAAAGTTTTGGAGACTTTGCTTTATCGTTTGCAAAGAGCCAATTACCTTCCTCGTGTTTTGCTGTGCGACGTGTATTTCGAAAATCTTTAGAAAAGGAAGGCACAATAATCAACTTCGTACAACAACCTTATTATTTAAACATATTATCTATTGGCTTGGTGTGGAAAAATGACAGTAAAAAAGAACTTAATTGCAAGTGACATTTCATTGCTGTCAGACTTACAATGGATACGAGCGAATAGCAATTTAATATGATCATAGCGAATTCCATAATTGCCATTTTTTTAAAACTAAGTTTCTTTTGTTTTAGCAAAGAATGCAACTTAAAACTATGCTTTACAGAAAGCTGGTCAAATTTGAAAAAAATTAGTGAGTCATAGTAGTTAGGCTCGGTCCATTTGGCGTCAATTGCGGTGGTTCAACCGGCGGCGGTTGGCGGTGGATGACGGAGGATGAATCCTCGGCGGCAGATGACGGAGGAAGATTCCTCGGCGGGGGTGACGGAGGATCTCGGTGAATTTCTAGACGGGGGTTAAATCCTCAGCGAATTTCTCAGCAGGAGCGAATTCCTCGGTTGGGGTTAAATCCAAGAAGATTAAATCTAAGAAGGTTAAATGTAAAGAGATTAAATCCAAAGAGGTTTAATCCAAAGAGATTAAATCCAAAGAGGTTAAATCCAAGAAGGTAAAATTTAAAGAGATTAAATCCAAAAGACTGTAATCGATATATTTGATAATGATCAAAGTTATGAATAACTCTTTAACATCAGCTAGCGGTGGTTAAAGATCTACATGAAATTAGGTAATCATGATTACCTAATTTCATCTACGTAGAAACGGGTTCCATCCATGAACATAATAAATCAAATAGTTATTGTTCAATGAAACCTAAAAACTTAATGTTTGATGGAAGTATGTTAGATAATATAGTTAAAAAACAATCAAAGAAATAGACCAAGAACATACTAGTATGAGCATTAAGCTTATACTGAACCTGTCAAGGGGTTATTTAACAACTACAGTAAAAAACAACTTTCTAACAGATGCTTTTTTCAAAGACTTATAAAAGATGTTTAAAGACACGTTGCAACAACAATAAACTTTCTAAAAAAAAATTTGTAACTAATTTAGAGTCTTGTAAAAACAAAGAGTGAACTTGAAAAATACGTTAGGTTTGTTACAAAGACAAAGTCTTGTAAAAATAAAAGCATGTATTTTTAAACCGGGATTAGCTTTCTAACCAATAGTTTTTTTAACAAGTTTATAAGCAATTATCATGAAAGTCCTATCTCTAAAAAATAATTTTTAACAAGTGATTTTTTTCAAACAAATATAAACAAAGATTAGAGGTCACTAAAAATCACTTAACCTACTAACGAAGGTGTTCGAAAGTCAAAACCCTGTAAAAGTATAATCTGTTATTTTAAAGCGACTTTCTAATGATTTTATCAAGTTCACAAGTATAAACAAGGTTTCGGAAAGACACGTCAGTTAACTTTCTAACAAAGATGTTACTTATCGAAAGTCGAACAAGTTCAAAACCTTGTTAAAATGTAATCTGTTATTTTAAAACGACTTTCTAACGATTTTTATCAAGTTCACAAGTATAAACAAGGATCTGAAAAGACAGGTCAGTAACAGTTAACCTTCTAACAAAGGTGTTCAAAAGTCAAAGCCTTTTAAAAGTACGTATAATCTGTTATTTTAAAACACTTTCTAATAATTTTATCAAGTTCACAAGTATAAACAAGGTTTCGGAAAGACACGTCAGTTAACTTTCTAACAAAGATGTTACTTATCAAAAGTCAAACAAGTTCAAAACCTTGTTAAAATGTAATCTGTTATTTTAAAACGACTTTCTAACGATTTTAATCAAGTTCACAAGTATAAACAAGGATCTGGAAAGACAGGTCAGTAACAGTTAACCTTCTAACAGAGGTGTTCGAAAGTCAAAGCCTTTTAAAAGTATATTCCGTTATTTTAAAACGACTTTCTAATCAAGTTCACAAGTATAAACAAGGTCTGGAAAGAGATTAAAAACAACAAGTAGCTTTCTAATAAGTTATTTTAATTATTATAACAAACTCGAACCGAGTTCAAAATCATCGTTATAAACACATTAGATCGTTTGTGAAATAGTATTAGAGAGCTAGTCATCTGAAACATTGTTAATTGGTTACCCACGAAACTTGACAAGATCTACCCTCCGGTCAAATTATTGATGTTAAGTAGAGGTTTTGCTTAAACAGTTATCTTTCATTTGCGAGAAATGACGTCATAGGAAGAGGGTATATAAGCGCGGTTGCTGGAGCTTTTAATCATTCACAATGTCGTTCACATGCGAAATATGCTTGAAAGTGTTTACCCTTAAAAGTAGCTTGATGAGACATATTACATCAATGCACAAAAACGAAAATTTTGATTGTATATTATGTAATAAGTCGTTCAAACGGAAAGATGATTTGCAACGTCATCAATCATCTATTCATCACAGGAAGACTGAGGTAGCATGTTCAAAATGTGATAAAAAATTCGAAAGAAAAGATAACTTGAAAAAACATATAAAATTGTGCTGTCTCTGTAGACAATGTTATAAAAAGTTTGAAAGTATTGAAGAATTAAAAGAACATAATTGTACTAACCTGTCGAGTAAAGAAGTAGCATCCACAAACAAACCAGTGTCCAGTTTGGAAGAAAGCTCCAAGGCAAGTTGTAGTTTGAATAAAAAGAAATCTTTAAAAATAAAACGAAGTAGTAATATTGAAGCAGCAACATACCCTGCAACCAAAAAATTGAAACATGATATTGTTGAGGACGAGCAAATGGACGAAACAGATGATGATATAAAAGAATTTATGAAGAAATACTGGTCAAGCATTCGCACTTTCAACAGGAAAAACAAAGTGCAAAATATTTTTAATTTTTATTATAACAAAGATATGAAAGAAATGGTTCAAAATATTTCAGAAGCGATCATGAAGGAACAGGAAAACCGCTTTAAAATCAATTATAGTTTGGCTTATGTTTTAAAAAATATTGAAACTAATGAACTTCGCTGTTTTCACTCTTCCTACGTATAATAACCATTTAATGTTGGAAACTGCTTTGTTAATAAGTAATAGATAGGAATTGCTGGATTTTTTAAATTCTATTGCAGAAGAAAGTTTTATGGAGAATATAACAAGACCCGACACGAAATGGAAAGTAACTCAAATTTCAAACCTTACCTTTTATATCAACCATTTGCAAGACGCGCCATTAGGAGCTCCCATCCTTTTATCGGATTTCATCATGAACAACCACGGACTGGCGAACGTATCAGCAGAAGACAACCTTTATTTTTTCCGATGCCTGGCCGTATTCCGCGGTGCCCACCGTCGTCGCTGTAATCGAGCTGCAAAGCAATTGTTTTACGAATACTGTACCCATTTCGACGTAAGTGAATTTTCTGGTGTAAGTTTATTCGATTTTGTTGAACTTGAAAATTTTTATAAGCTTAATATTGTTGCATATGAATTAGAAAATAACAAAGCAAAAATAATTCAACGTAGCCGCGAATTATATAACGAAACAATGAAAGTAAATGTATTTAAAAACCATTTAAGTTTAATTGTAGATTTTGAAAAATATTGTTGTGTTTATCAGTGTATACATTGTGATAAGTTGTGGTACCGTAATAATCATTACTACCGTCATACCAAAACATGTTTGACCACAGTTCACGAAAACTTTCCCGGAGGCGTTTGCCATAATTCTTATACAATATTTGAAAGACTGGAACAAATTGGAATACAGATTTCCAAACAAGATCGTTTTTATCCTTTTTATGCATGCTACGACTTTGAAGCTTACTTGTATCGTAATCAGCTGCCTGAAAATGGACCCAAGTTGTCGTTTGAAGCTCGTCACGTTCCGATGAGTGTTGGAATTGCATCCAATGTCCCTGGATTTGAAGAAGGAAAATGTTTCATAACGTCTGGAAATGAAAAAGAATTAATTAAAAATTTAATAGATTATTTAGAAGCCATATCCCTGTCTGCTTACCGTCTTGTCAAGGAAAAATTTAAAACTGCTTTTGAAGCTCTGGAAAGCAGTGAAAACGTAAGAAAAGAAAATTTAATAAAAGAGTTTGATTCTTACTGCCGCGAGTTGATAGTCCTTGGTTTTAATTCTTCTTCGTACGATCTAAACTTGGTAAAACCTGTATTGATTGAACATCTGCTGAACCAAATCGATTTTGTAATTAAAAAGGCCAACAACTATCTCTGCATAAAAACATCCACATTGCGTTTTCTCGACATTAAACATTTTCTTGCTCCTGGTTTTTCATACAGAAAGTTTTTGATTGCATACGGGAGCGAATTGGAAAAATTCCATTTTCCGTACGAGTTTGTAGACGGGTTAGAGAAACTAGAAAGTGGTTTACCAGATCACCAAGCTTTTTATTCATCTCTGACAAAATCGAATATTTCTACAGAAGAATATGCTCTAGTTCAAAAAACATGGTCGGAGAAAGGCTGGAAGAGTTTGCGCGAAATGTTAGTATATTATAACCTTTTGGATTGTGTGCCTTTTATTCAATCGGTTGGAAATCTGTTAATCCCTTATAAACAGCAAAATTTAGATATTTTCAAACGTTCTTTTTCAGTCAGTGGAATTGCGAAACTAAGAATGATGCAGAAAATTGAAAAAAACAGTTTTTTTTGTTTGTTCCCGAAAAGACACGCGGATTTGTATAAAACGATACGAAATCAACTTACCTGAGGGTTTAGTATTGTTTTTTGTCGATATGCAGCAGCAGGAGAAATTCAAATAAGAAACCACAAAATTTCAAACCTGGAAACAACAGAAAAAATCCTAGGTCTGGACGCCAATTCACTTTACCTTCACGTTATCGCTCAAAACAACCCTACAGGATATTTTTGCAGATACAAAGAATCAGAAAATTACAGACCGGACTCTTGCTCTAGATACGGCTTGATGGCCTATCAATGGTTGTGCCTCATGCAAGAAAAAGAAGGAAGGTTTATTGAAAGCAGGTACAATATCGGGGAGCGTTTTGTTTCAAAGTATAGTTATAAAGTTGATAGGTTTTGTGAAGAAACGAATACAGTATATGAATTCGAGGGTTGTTTTTGGCACAGTTGTGACGTGTGCAATGTGAATCGCAATGCAGATGGTAGCCTTCGGGAAACACACCCAATCAAAAATATACCTTTTAGCCAAATTAGAGAAGCAACCCAGGAGAAGAAATGAGCCCTTACCGCGGAAGGGTTTCGTGTAGTGGCCATCAAAGAGTGTGAGTGGCTGAGAATGAAAAAGCAATCCGAAATTGTTTCCTTCTTAAAAACGTTGAAATGCGTGCAACCGAGACATCAACTATCATTTGAAAAAATTTTGAAAGGTATAGAAAATAAAGAACTATTCGGTTTTCTTATTGTGGATATTCACACCCCAGAAAATTTGAAACATTTTTGTAGAGATTTCCCACCAATTATCAAGAATACAAACATAGCAAGAGAGGATATCGGTGTCTACATGGAGAAGGTTGCAGAACAACATGATTTGCTAAAAAAACCGAAAATATATTTAATTAGTAACTACTTTGGAAAAGAAATTTTAATCAACACAGAAATGGCAGAATTCTATTTGAATTTAGGGCTTAAAATTACCAGAATTTATGAATTCATTCAATTTCACCCTCAAAAATGTTTCAAAACCCTGGCCAACGAAATCGTCAATTCTCGAAGAGAAGCTGATCTGGACAAATCAAAAACAGTGATCGCATTGACAAACAAATTAACGGGAAATTCTTTGTGCTCAGCAAGTCTATTAAATAAGGAAAAACATCGAAATATAACGTATCACTCGAAAGTCACAATTAATAAAAGTATCAACGATCCTCATTTTGTTCATCTAGATGAAATCATTTCCGATGTGTATGAAGTGAAAAGTTTAAAACGAAACATACGTCACGATTTACCGATACAAATTGGATTAAACGTATATCTGAATTCCAAACTACATATGTTGAAATTTTTTTATCATTTTTTGAAAAAGTACATACCTGAACGTTGTTTTGAACTCCTAGAAAGTGACACGGACTCCATGTATTTTGCCATCAGTCATCGCTCTCTGGACGATTGCGTCCCGGAAGATGTCAAAGAAGAGTATTTTCGAGACAGGCTTCGCTGGTTGCCTGCTGAGGCATGCCCACAACACGTAGAGAATTATATTAGACAAAGAACAGCTGGTCAGGATTGGAAAAAACACGAATGTTGTCAAAAGTACAATAAATATTCACAAAGAACATTAGGTCTAATGAAAGTGGAGTATTCTGGAAACAAACAGATTTCATTAACCTCTAAAACCTATTTCTGTCTAGGAGACAAGAACAAGCAAGTAAGTAAAGGGGTCTGTATTCACCAAAACCCTTTAACATTTGACCAATATCATAACGTATTACAAAGTAACCAACCTCTGAATATCACAAATCATGGTTTTCGCAGTCACCAAAACAGAATTTTTTCTTATGCTCAAACTAAAAAAGGTCTTAATAGTTTTTACCCAAAACAAATTGTTTTGGATGACGGTATTCACACAAAACCTTTAAACATTTAAATTATTCATACATCTTTCTGTCTTATAAATTTTGCTGACGTTTTTAATTGTAAATCTTTGCTTGCCTTTTGTCTAATGCACAAACGTAGTAATATATATTTCTGTAAACCTTGTCTGTTTTCGCTTGAGGCTATTACAAACCGAATGTAATTGTTTTTTGTGCTTGATTACAGCTTTATTGAAATTCGACTCAGCATGTTTTTTCGCCTTAGAAAACTTTTTAAGAAAGTGATATTTTATAAAAATCTTTTATAAACTTGTTGAAAGTTTCACTGTATAAAATCTGAGGTTTAATTTACACGATAGTTGAACACAAAACTTTTGGAAATTTAAATTTTTAGTAAATTATTTGCATATTTCATCATCTTTTTATAATTTTTACTGTCTTATTCGTTTTTATTGTATTTACGCTGGCAGACATTGCTATATCCAAGTCCTTTTCTTCACTCAATGTTATTACAGAGATTAAACTGAATACAATTTGTGCTTTTGGCTGTTTTTTCGACAATATTTAAAACTTGTTACAAGTTTCAATATACAGTATTTCAAGTTGAATTTATATGATAGTTGAACAAAAAACTTTTAGAAATTTTTGGTAAATTATTTGTACAATTTATCATCTTTTTTGTAATTTTTAGCGTCTGCATAACATTTTCATTGTAAGTCTTTTTACGCTCGTAATGAATCTCAATAATTGCTGTTTTTGCTCGAGGTTATACTAGTAAATGCAACTGAATGAATTTTTATTGTTTTTTCACACGAGGCTATAATAATGGTGAATGCGACTTTTATAATCTAAATTGTATTTTTTTTTGTTTTTACCTTCTTAAGAAATTGATATCTGTTAAAAAACTTGTTATATGTTTCACTATAGTACGCTCGTATCTTTTATTTACACGTACGAATGAGCCTTATTTATAACAATAATATACATAAAAACGTTTATGATACAGTTTATCAAATGACGTCACCTTTTTTTAATATTATAATATGTGACAATATAATTACATGTTCTGCACTTGTAAGCTCATTTGCTATCGTGATGTCGTTGCGGTTTGAAAACCCAAGCAGTTTTATTGTAGCTGGACCGTCGGGTGTCAGGAAAACCTTTTGCGTACTACGATTTGTAGACAGTTTAAAAGACTTTTGTCCAGAAATAGAACGCGTGATATACCACTATGAGGTTTGGCAAAAACTATTTGATCAGTACGCTAAAAAAATCGACTTTAAACAAGGCGTTCCAAACGTAGAAGAATTAAAAGAATATCAAAACGTGTTTGTCATACTCGACGACTCATGTTTGCCAATGCGGAATTCTTGGCTAAAATCTATAGCGTCTACTCGCATCATTATTGTTTCAGCGTGCTCATGATCATGCAGAATTTGTTTCATAAGGGTCTGCGCGAGATAAGTTTAAACTCTCAAATGATTGTTCTTTTTAAAAACTGTAGGGACACCAACCAAATCGCACATTTTATGCAACAAATCTATCCGAAAACCTATAAAAGCGCGTTGGACGCTTATAAAAATGCGGTCTCCTCACAGAGAGGTTATTTGTTGATTGACTTGCGCTGTGAAACGCACGATAGAGATAGATTGCATACAGAAATTTTTCCAGACGACATTCATTACGTATACCAATGAATCGCTTGCGAAAAAACGGACCCACGCTGCAGTTGCTTCAAAACGCTTCCACACCCTCGCGAAAGCGTATTCTAGACAAAGCATCGCCAGATTTAATACACTGTCTTTGCGACTGCACTCATAATATTCTTCAGAAAAACGTTACTTTATCGCGGCATTACAAACAAAAGCTACGATAGCACAAGACCAAACTAAGAAAGTTGGCTAATCGTAAGGTGGCGTTAAAGACCAAAAAACAACTTGTTCAAACCAGAGGATTTCTTCCGCTCTTGCTATCCGCTCTGACTCCTGTGATAACCGGTGTGGTAGGAAGTCTTATAAAATGAAAAAACTAATTGCGTTGGAACCGGAAGTGTATGCAAAACTAGTCCCTGAAAAAAAAGCGCTTTCCGACCTTGATCAAAAAATGCACGAAATCTTGACTTCAAACCGTCCGGACAGCGAAAAAATAACCCTTTATAACGAAGCGTTGCAAAAATCAAAAGTATTTTTGAAAACGATTCAACCAAAAACGTCTGCAAGAAAACCTTTTTCTGAAAACACATTTTTAAAACTATACAAGAAACGTGTCAGAGCCAAAAAACTCCTCAAAGATGCGACCAGCAAAAAGAACTTGGACTGGGATGACAAAGGTCACATGATACTAGACAATCGTATGGTACCAGGTTCGAATATTGACGATTTGTTTCAATCTGCATTAAAGAAAAGAGATCCTACTTTACCCGGCGTTCGCAAGTTCGAATCGATGTTATGGGAGAGCGTTCAGATTATAACGATCGTGCCCGGTGCTCACTTTCAAATCCAAGCCGACCTTGTTGATTTTTCCCTACTCAAATCCTACAACGACAATTACAAGTATATTTTGGTGGTCGTGGACGTGTTTTCGAAAAAGGCCTTTACCGCTTACTTGAAAAGCAAATCTAGTTCGGACATGATCGAGGCTTTTGAGCGTGTGATGCCTGAAGTTGGTAAGTTTTCCAAACTGCAAACGGATATGGGGCGTGAGTTTCTCAACCACCCCTTTCAAAGCTGGCTAAAGCAGCGTCACATTGATCATTTTCATACGCAAAATTTCGACACAAAAGCAAGTATAGCAGAACGTTTCATACACACGCTGAAGGAAAGACTCTGGCGTTATTTTACCTATACCAACAGCCAAAGGTACGTGGAAGTCTTGCCTGCACTGGTCGAGTCCTACAACAACACCCATCACTGATCCATTGGACGTGCCCCGAATTCAGTCAATGCAAAAAACCAAGAGTCGATTTGGCTCACGCTCTATGACGATCCCGAATTACGAAAACCGAAACTGAAAGTAGGCGACCAAGTCCGACTGTCCATGTCGCGAATGCGTTTTCGCAAAGGCTACTTACCCGGATGGATCGACAAACTGTTTCAAGTTGCTCGAGTGTTCCGAGACAATCCTCCTTATTATGAAATCAAAAATTTAGGAGGCGAGTGGTTGGAAGGCACTTTTTACGAAGAAGAGTTACAGAAAATCTATAAAAAGGATGACGTGTTTCGAATCGAGCGTATTCTTCAACAACGCAAGCGCAAGAAAGGTGTTGAATTCTTAGTCAAGTGGTTTGGGTATCCTTCCTCTTTTAATTCTTGGGTCTCTGAAAAAGACATGGTATGCCTCCTATAAATACTTTCGATATTGTTTTGTTTAGTGCACAAGTTTTGGTGATTTACATTGTGGTTTCGATGTGCTTATACAATTTAACACAAAGCAATGATAACAAAGAACTCTGGATTAGTCTTCTCAGTAGCTCTGTCGATTATTTGCTTCCATCACCCTTTCTCAGCAAACATGTTCCTCACCCTCCCAAGTAATTCTTCTATCGACATTTTTCCTGAAAACAAAGTTTCCGATTACACGGTGCACTTGCCCAAAGAAATCAACTTGTCCGGATCGTGGGAGTTGGGTCTATCCGAGATTTTGTATCCCAACAGCTGGTACAACATCGACACCAACAAATGTTACATTTTCTATCTATGCAGTGCTGTGCAATTTTTTGCAGTGCTACCAGCAGGCTACTACCAACAACCCCAATACGTTGTGCGTCAGATACTTCACGAAATGAAACGAATGTTTCAAGCTAGAAACAAAACGTTGGTCAGCGAAGGAGTTTTGACAAAACCAATCGATTTTCTCTTTGATCTCACCTACAATCCTCAAACGCAACGTACCACGGTATCCATTCAGCACAAAAAGGGAGCACCTGCAGTGGAACGCGAAGGTAGCATGCAATCGGATGTGACGGTGACTTTTTCCGATGAGTTGGCGTCTCTCTTGGGTTTTGAAAAGAAGTATTATACAGAAATCGGAGAGTATACTTCAGAAAACGTTGCCAACATAGACACCGTGAATGCCATCTATGTCTATTGCGACGTTATCGAGCACAGAACAGTGGGTCACACGCTCGCACCCTTGCTTGCTGTCCTTCCGGTAACAGAAAAGTCGGGTGCTTATGTCTCCAAAAGGTATGATAAAATACAATACCATCCTGTCTTGAAGAAAAATTTTAGCGATATTCACATCTCGCTTCACGACGATCAAGCAAAACGAATTCGTTTTCGCAAGGGAAAAGTGATTGTGACTTTGCATTTACGACCGAGAAAACTAAATTCGTTATAAAAACCGAGTCCGAAAGAAAAACTTGTTATTTATCGATGTTAGCAGAAACATGCTGGTCAAATATTGTTGTGACGCAAAAGCATATGAAAACTATTATTTGTCTCAAGTCAGTCATGGCACGAGTGCAACAAGGTTATGGATTAGGTAATCTGTTTAGCTCCATTGCCAAAAGCGTTCTTCCTTTGGTTAAAAAAGGTGCCAAAACCCTGGGAAAACAAGTGTTGCAAAGCAATGTCGACTTTGCTTCCGACGTCCTACAGGGTAAAAACGTCAAACAAGCTGCCATCGACCAAGCCAAAGCAGCAGGTACGAATCTCTTGCAAGCGGCCCAACGAAAGCAAAAGGCGGCACCGAGAAAAATACAAAAGAAGAAACGCAAGAAACATCATGACATTTTTACGTGAACCATGGCAACGTTAGTACATCCTAGTTCGGCAGAATCCACCACCTCTCAACTGGACTTGTTTTCGGTGCCCCCGAGTCAGACCAGTTTGGAAGACGGTAGTTTTACCGAATATCATCCTGTATCGGTGCTGACTTCCACAGGTCCTATTGAATTTACGATTAGTGCTGAAAATTCCAACTACATTGATCTGGCCAATAGTTTTCTTTATGTGCGTGCCAGCGTGACTACGTCAAACGGAGCTGATTTGGCAAAGACTGCAGAAATTGCACCCAAATGTAATTTTTTACATACGCTGTGGTCGCAAGTCGATGTCTACTTGAACGGTTCGCTCGTCACACAGTCCAACAACAATTATCCTTATCGAGCTTACATTGAAAACTTGCTTAGTTTTGGACAAGAAGTGAAAAATTCTCAGCTTTCCGTTTTGTTATGGCATCGCAATACTAGCAAACATTTCGATACCCAGCCAACAATGGAATGCAGGGCCCGCAAGGGCCCTGCACGGGCAACTGTGCGGGCCCTGTGAGGGCAGCCCGTACAGGACCCGTATCGATTTGGCCGCGGGCCCCGAAGTGGCCCCACATGGGTTTAACCGCACGGGTTTCGTGGCGGCGTAATGCCGATTTTCTGCACGACGTTTTTTGGCGGTATAATGCCGATTTCCTGCACGGTTTTCACGGTGGTTTATTGCCAATTTCCTGCACCGTTTTCATAATGGTTTTATGCGGACTTCCTACACGGTTTTTATGATGGCTTAATGCCGATTTCCCGTACGGGATTCGCGGTGGTTCAGCGCCGACTTCCTGCAAGGTTTTCATGGTGGTTTAGTGCCGATTTTCTGTGCGGTTTTTATGGTGATTTAGTGCCGATTTCTTACACGGTTTTCATGATGGTTTGATGCCGATTTCCTATAGGGTTTTCATGTTGGCTTACTCCCGATTTCCTACACCGCTTTCATGATGATTTTATTCCGACTTTCTGCACGGTTTTTATGGTTGCTTAATGCTGAATTCCTGCATGGTTTTCGCGATGGTTTAATGCGATTTTCTGTAAGGGTTTCACGGGGACTTATTGCAACTTTCTGCGCAAATTTTATGGTGATTTTAAATGATCTTGCTTGGAAAATTACAACATTTTACACAATGTTAAAGACAAGATTAAAAAACCACCAAACCAATTTATACCTACATGCTTTGTTTAGTCGATTACCTATTTTTTATCGAAATTAGTTCATTTTAATCATCAATTTTTCGCAGATCAAAAGTTACTTTTTATTTTTGAATTTGAACATACAAAAATTAAGACTACAAAATATCAACAGTCTGAAGCTTTTTCTCTTTTCATTCTTCTGCCGTCGCGGTCACGGCTGCTACGAAGCCACTTTGCAACGCACTTTTCAATTTTGTTTCTTCTTCCAGAATTGGAAAGAGGATGCTTCTTAACTGCTTCTAAAAAAATAATAACAATATAAATTAAAATTAACTGTTTTAAATTTTTTAATATTGGAATTTTATAAATTTTTTGTAATACCTTGTGCATCAAAGATTAAATTTACAAAATAATAACATTCTATTAAATTTTTATTTTACAATCATGAGAAAAATACGACAAATTAAACTTTGTCATGATTTAAATTCTTTGACAAAACGCTGATTTGGTTGAAAGACTCAATCAGTAAGTCGACCGGCGTTTCTCAACCTGGAGTCACGACTTGGGAAAATTACCTAGTTTGTTTTGCAAGGTTGCAACGATACTCTACACAATTTTTTTTAATCTTATTTTACATAAAATGGGTCCTTTTTTATTAGTAAGTTTATCGCAGGCCGCGAGTACATGTAAAATTAAATTTAAGATGGAAAAAATTTTTTGTTAGTTGGCGAAGCAGAATTACGCTATAATGATTTTTTTTAGTCTTCACTTTAATTTTACTTGTTTTTTTTTTTCAATTAAACCCTCTTTAATACCCGAGTTAAAGCCACAAACTTTGTTAAAGCGCGCTTGCTCTATTGTTTCGAAGTAATAGACGACTTTATTTTAATAAGAAAAGGCACAAAATCTTTTATTTTTTTAAAAGCATTTTTAGGAGCTTCTGTTTAATGCAATAAATTCGTCGATTTTTGGAAAAATACGAAAGTAAAAAAACAACTTTATTTTTCTTATTAAAATTTAATCAAAAAAATTTATCTCCGCTTATTTTTTTGTGCCTTCTTTTAATGGCTTTGTAAGACTGTTCTTTTAGTATTTGTTTTCTTATTTTTGCTTTTATTTTTGATTGGTGAAACAAACGGCAAAACGTAATATATTTGTGATAAAATAATTTTTTAAGTTTGAGTTTAATTAATTGTAACTGCTCTGAGTTAATTGTCATTGAGCACTTTTCTGAAGCTCGCCGTACAGAAAAATTTTGTAGAAAAATGTGTGAATGATATTTATATGTTTAGTAAATGTGAATCACAAAGTCATAAAGATTGCTTGTATTCTACAGTATTAGCTAACTGTAACGTGATAGTTTGTGACGTCATGAATTTCGTACGCTCAAGAAAATTCAAACTGGACGCCTTTGCATTACTGTACATTATTCCATTTTTCCATGAAAATCAAAAAAACACGCGTTGTTAAACGACCATCGTCTAACCTACTTGAATGTCTTTTTTTATTTTAAATATTGAAATATTTAAAAATGAAGTCTTTTAAGAAATTCTAATGAATTGTTATTCAACTGCGAGCTAAACGTGGTCTAATTCGTAATATAGCTAAATCTATTTCAAAAAATCAATACGTATGCAAAATTATTGGCGCATTATGTACCACTGTTCTAGAAAATCAAAATTGAATTTTATTAACCTATAAAGTTTTAAAAATACATAAAACCACCTGCTTTTCCAATAACGTGTATTTGAATTTCAATTTTGATGTGGAGTCCACGTTTCTTCAACAGCTTTGTTTCTCTTGGAAATGTTTTCAGATTTTTCTGGCCAGTAGCTTTCAGTAGCATTTCTTTTTTTTGTCATAAAACCAGTTTGTCGGCATAACCACAGCTGAATTACTTTTTACAAATTCTACAATTACATACATCTTTCAATGCCCCTTTAAAAATTTAAAAATTAAGAAAGCAAAGAAAATTGTATACACATTAGTTTAGGCATTGTCATTTGAAAGAACACTACGGTTCATGGGCTTATATCGACTTTACTTTTAAAGAAGCATTTATCCAAAACATTTTACTATATTATTGTTACGTACAATTTTTTCAATAAAAATCTAAAAAAGGTGATTCAAGATTAAAAACTGATCTTATTTGTTCCCATGCATTATTTGGCCAAACGTTTGACAATGCACTCAAATGAATAGTGTTCTTTTGGTAGCTATTTGTAAATAATGTTTTTTTAGTTTATGACCCTCCCTCGACCAATAAACGTATTCGTTTTGCTACTTTTGCATGCATTTAATAAAAAAATTTTAGACGTCTAGAATACCTCCGATTTTATGCTTCTAAACTTAAAAGTAGTGAAAACAAGTATGCTTTAAAATCTTTTATTTAAATTTTTTAATTATTTATTTAAAATTTTTTATTTAAAACAAAATAAAACCAGCTGCGTTAAGTAAATCATAAACTATGAAAAACCTCCGTTTATAAATTTTTATCAATCAAAATATGTTTTTCATTTAGAACAAAAAAAGTAGCTGCTTTTTCTATAAAGAACAAAAATTTCTATAAGATCAAAACAGTCACAATCAACAAATAACTCGCCTAATACCTAATGGTTCTATTTTGCAGTTGTCCCGATTTTTTTGAGACAACAGCTGTACGGGCTATGGTGTTAATGTTAATCTATACGACGTTTTCGTCCATTTGTCGACTTTTGTAAAGTACTTTTCCCTTTCAATTGTGCCATACTTGAATTTTCAATTGTGCAAAAAGACAAATGACGTCCATAATCCAATTGCTTGCTGTTATATTAAGTCAACTAAGCTCTCATTTTGGAACGCACAAACGCAAAAAACGCAAGATCTTATAATTTTCTATGATTTATTAAATTGATTGGGGCTTAATGATAATTATTATTCCAACGAAACATTTTTTACTTGGGTTTTTCTTTTTCAAACACGCCTTAATAGAAAGCAAAGCTAAAAGCCGTAAAATTTTAAGTTTAGAAAATTTGAGCAATTTTAAGCAAAAAGTATTTTTAAACCCAATCTAAAAATATAGAATAATAAAAATTTAACAAATGTAAATACTATTAGGTAAGCTTTAACACTTGCTTATAACAGGTAAGTACGCATTGTTCAAACCACATATTCACCAATCACTGTTTGGCACGCAATAAAACAAAACGCTGTAAGACAGTGCTGGATTTAAATCCAAACAACTTTTCAACTGTTAATAGAAAAACTCTTGCACAAACAATTTAAATTGCAAAGGTGAACATTGGCAGATGCTGTAGCGTCGTTACTTTTGTTTTCATGCGATGTAGGTGCCGCGGCAGAGTTGCTACATTTTATAAATGAAGTTGTCGCTGCTAGTTATTTTTTTCCAATTAAGCCTAAAATTAAACTGTTTCGTAATTTTCCGTTAAAACAATAGGTTGTAATTGTCCAACCAAAAAGCAATTAATTTTTACTTTTAAATTTTAAGATTCTAAAGAACCTGGTACCATCAAAAAGTACTTGAACCAAATAACAATAGCAAAATATAACCTTTGCTTAATCCACATTAACGCAATTCGCACGCTACATAACCTTTTACAGATTTTTTGATCCTGTTTTTTGTTTTAATAAATTTAGCGCCGCTCTCTAATGGCTTCCTACTGAGACGGAATGAAACAATTTTGAACTGTTTATACGTTATGCACCACTATAAAACCAACTTTAGTAAAAGTAACTCTTGCAAAGCACTTTGTCTTTTTGTTAATTTAGTTCAATAGTTTTTAACGTTTGCAAGCATTCCAAACCCTTGCCATATTTTTCAAGTTTATAATAACAAACCCCGTTCTTTAAAATATAAAAAAATGTATTTAATATACTGCTTGGGACTCGCACAAGATTTGTACAGGTGTCCTACTTAAATTGGTCGCTTAAAATCTGCAGAACGCCTGCATAGAAAACTGCACCGGACCCGCACAGCTCCGGCGCATGATTTCTACTTGCAAACTTCAAATGATATTTTAAAACTCTATGTGTGATAAACTGTGAAGGAGCTGCACAGGGCCACCAAATCTTTATTCATTGCTTTGCATTCTTGAAAATATAAAAAAATATGTTTAATAAACTGCATGGGACCGGCACAGGATCTGTACAGATTTCTTACTTAAATTGCTTGATTAAAATCTGCGTAACGCCTGCATAGCAAACTGCACAGGACCCGCACAGTTCCTGCACATGATTTCTACTTGCAAACTTTAAGTAATGTTTTAAAATTTTATCTGAGAAACTGTGAAGGACCTGCACAGGACCAACAAGTTTTTGTTACTTGCTTTGCATTCTTGAAAATATCAAAAAATACACTTAATAAACTGCATGGGACCGGCACAGGACCTGTACAGTTATCCTACTCGGATTGCCCACCCGAGACCCGCATAATTCCTGCACAGCAAACTGCACAGAACCCGCACAGTTCCTGCACATGATTTTTACATACAAACTTCAAATAATATTTTAAAACCTTATCTGAGAAACTGTGAAGGACCTGCACAGGACCAACAAGTTTTTGTTACTTGCTTTGCATTCTTGAAAATATCAAAAAATACACTTAATAAACTGCATGGGACCGGCACAGGACCTGTACAGTTATCCTACTCGGATTGCCCACCTGAGACCCGCATAATTCCTGCACAGCAAACTGCACAGGACCTGCACAGTTCCTGAAAATGATTTTTACATACAAACTTCAAATAATATTTTAAAACCTTATCTGAGAAACTGTGAAGGACCTGCACAAAACCAACAAGTTTTTGTGACTTGCTTTGCATTCTTGAAAATATCAAAAAATACACTTAATAAACTGCATGGGACCGGCACAGGACCTGTACAGTTATCCTACTCGGATTGCCCACCCGAGACCCGCATAATTCCTGCACAGCAAACTGCACAGAACCCGCACAGTTCCTGAACATGATTTTTACATACAAACTTCAAATAATATTTTAAAACCTTATCTGAGAAACTGTGAAGGACCTGCACAGGACCAACAAGTTTTTGTTACTTGCTTTGCATTCTTGAAAATATCAAAAAATACACTTAATAAACTGCATGGGACCGGCACAGGACCTGTACAGTTATCCTACTCGGATTGCCCACCCGAGACCCGCATAATTCCTGCACAGCAAACTGCACAGGACCTGCACAGTTCCTGAACATGATTTTTACATACAAACTTCAAATAATATTTTAAAACCTTATCTGAGAAACTGTGAAGGACCTGCACAAAACCAACAAGTTTTTGTTACTTGCTTTGCATTCTTGAAAATATCAAAAAATACACTTAATAAACTGCATGGGACCGGCACAGGACCTGTACAGTTATCCTACTCGGATTGCCCACCCGAGACCCGCATAATTCCTGCACAGCAAACTGCACAGGACCCGCACAGTTCCTGAACATGATTTTTACATACAAACTTCAAATAATATTTTAAAACCTTATCTGAGAAACTGTGAAGGACCTGCACAGGACCAACAAGTTTTTGTTACTTGCTTTGCATTCTTGAAAATATCAAAAAATACACTTAATAAACTGCATGGGACCGGCACAGGACCTGTACAGTTATCCTACTCGGATTGCCCACCCGAGACCCGCATAATTCCTGCACAGCAAACTGCACAGGACCTGCACAGTTCCTGCACATGATTTTTACATACAAACTTCAAATAATATTTTAAAACCTTATCTGAGAAACTGTGAAGGACCTGCACAGGACCAACAAGTTTTTGTTACTTGCTTTGCATTCTTGAAAATATCAAAAAATACACTTAATAAACTGCATGGGACCGGCACAGGACCTGTACAGTTATCCTACTCGGATTGCCCACCCGAGACCCGCATAATTCCTGCACAGCAAACTGCACAGGACCCGCACAGTTCCTGAACATGATTTTTACATACAAACTTCAAATAATATTTTAAAACCTTATCTCAGAAACTGTGAAGGACCTGCACAGGACCAACAAGTTTTTGTTACTTGCTTTGCATTCTTGAAAATATCAAAAAATACACTTAATAAACTGCATGGGACCGGCACAGGACCTGTACAGTTATCCTACTCGGATTGCCCACCTGAGACCCGCATAACTTCTGCACAGCAAACTGCACAGAACCCGCACAGTTCCTGCACATGATTTTTTACATACAAACTTCAAATAATGTTTAAAAATTTTATGTAATAAACTGTGAAGGACCTGCACAATTCAGGCACAGGCTTTGAACACGCATTGCATTTCAAAAACCTTATTCAGACAATACGACAAACTGAACGGGACCCGCACAAAACCTGTGCAGGTTTTCGGCTTTAATTGCCCACTCAAAACCCGCATAACGCCTGCACAGCAAACTGCACAAGACCCGCACAGTTCCTGCACATAATTACTACACCAAAATTCACCTGAAAATTTTGGCACTTGCTACTTACCAAACTGTACAGGAATTGCACGGTTCCTGTACACGTCTGCTATTGACGATAGCCCACTTGAAAACTGCGCTTTACCCTCGTGAAAACTGCACCGGACCTGTACCGGGCCCTTACGGTTTTGACTTGCCCGCACGAGCCCGCATTGCCCACATTTTACCCTCAAGGGCCCTGCATGGGCATGTTGGCTGGGTAGTTGTGCTACAGCAAACAAGGGCTACACCCAGCGCAAAGCTTTGGCTGCAGAAAGCAAAAAAATTGATATGATGGGGAAACTGCACATTGACTTGACCTTTCAAAATCGTCGTCGTCGTCGTCGTCGTCATCGTTTGAAGGGCATCCACTCCAGGCCAGACACAAACAGAACTGGGGCCGAGGGTTTATCCTTTTACTACCCCAGACTGCTGCACTGCCTGGATCAGATGCTGGCAGCGATGTTATTAAGCCAGCATCGAGTTTCGTCATCCAAAACCGTCAGACCGCGTGCTCCATGTGGTGCCCGATGTATGGGGCACATTGTTAGTACATGGTCTGCGGTTTGCTCTGAGGCGCCACACTCGCAATTCGGTGAAGGAGCGAGACCCCATTTGTGCATGGACGAATGGAATCGCCCAACACCAGTCCGCAGGCGGTTGAGCTTAACCCAAGCTGCTCGGGGTAAGCCCATCCCAACAGGCCTGACACTGGTCCCGGGCACAAAAGCACGGAGCCTGGAAGCATTTTCACAGTACTCCGCGTTCCATTTGTGATTCGTCCATTCAGAGGCGCGGATGCCAAGTCTGGCAAGATTGTCCAAGAGATTCCGCGCACCTGGCACAAATGGGTGTCTGGATCTTAGTCTCACTTGGCCAGTATCTGAGGACCCATTTAACAGACCATGCAAAATATGATCGGGGTCCAGAGATCCACGGTAAGCCAAGGAGAGTGTCGCTCCCAGTCGGCGAAGCTCAGCTGGCTGGATGCCTGAAAGTACAGGTAGGTGGTCCGTTGGAGTGGGACGCAGGCATCCAGTAACTATGCGCAAGACGTCATTCAAGACACTGTCAATGAGGTGAGTGTGAGCACTGCGACACCAGACTGGCGCACAGTACTCAGCTGTTGAGTAGACTAGAGACAAGGTGGCTATGCGTAGTGTTTTAGCACCAGCACCCCATCCCGAGCCCACGAGTCGCCTCAACAGTGTGACGCGCGAGGATAGTTTTTAGCGCAATGCCACTAAATGGTGACGAAACGTGAGCGATCTGTCCAGTTTTACCCCAAGGTAAGTAGGGGTTGGACAGAACGGTAAAAGTCTACTATTGTTGTAGACCTTTAGCTCACGTTTGGCCTCTCGGTTGTTTAAGTGAAAGGCTGCCGTCACTGTCTTAGTGTGACTGAGCTTCAACCTCCAAGTCTGGAGATACGCTGACAGTGTGGACATATCTTGGCTTAAAGTCCCCTCCAAGTCCTTCCAGTTTCCAGAAGAGTGCAACAATGCTAAATCATCAGCATAAGCAAACTTTCTGGAAATCATGGAAGGACGATCGTACGTATAGATGTTAAATAGGAGGGGAGCCAAGACCGATCCCTGAGGAACGCCGTTTTTAAGACGGCGTAGCCTGCTTTGCTTGCTGTCACCGGTGGTAAGGGTGAAACTTCGATTTCGGACAAGCTCCATGATCATTTTGACCATGTGCTTATCCGGAAGTAGTCTCAGCAGCTTGCAGGTAAGGCCACGGTGCCAGACAGTGTCATAAGCAGCTGTCAGATCGATAAATACGGCACCGGCCTTCATTTTAGCCTCGAAAGAATCCTCGATGTTCTGGGTTAGCAGAACAACTTGATCTACGGTTGACTTCCCACGTCGGAACCCAGCCTGCTCTTTAGGGAGCAGTGGATCGATTAATGGTTCAACGCGGGCGTAGATAAGCCTCTCGAGGATCTTGTAGGGGACACAGAGCAGAGATATCGGTCGATAACTTTTTGGGTCCCCCACGGGCTTTGCTGGTTTTGGGATCGCGACCACAAGCGCTCTTCTCCAGATCTTGGGAACTTTGAGTCGGCGCAAACAGGAAGAAATGAAGTCACGTAACCAGGACTTCAGACCAGCTCCAGCATGGAGTAAAAGCTCGGGGCAGATGGAATCAGGACCCGGAGCTTTACCTGGTTTTAAATATTGAAGGGCAGCAGCAAATTCTCTCTGTGAAAAATTGTCAGAGATATTTACTGCGTCTGGTGTTGTGGCCCTCCAAAGGTCAGACACTTCTTGAGAGACAAGTCGAGATGACTTGCGGTCAACAGCCTCGTATTTCCCATTTCTAACCAGCTGAGATACAATAGCATCGGCTGAAATGGGACAATGACGAGGAGAGTGTCGTGACCTACCAGTAAGGTTGTTCAAAATACTCCACACTTTTCGACTAGAGTGTGAGAAGTCAATGCTCCGAACTGCTTCGGACCATCGATCCCTCCGTTTTCTGTCAAGCTTGGCAAGCAGAGCTGTAGCAGCCAAACTTGAGTCGTCTCCCTGAGGAGACTGCAGAAAGCTTTTATAGAGGGATTCACACTCTGCATCCCAACACGGAATATAGTTGTTTCGATACCCGCGTGGGATAGTCTTTTTGGCTGCTTTCTTAATGATGTTACAGAAGTCCTGGTAAGCCGCATCCACATCAAATGAATCAGGCGGCAACAAAGTCTTTGCGAATTTATTCGTCAAAGCAATGTAGTGACTCCATTTGGCCTTGCGGAAGTTCGATCGCTTAACAGGCATGCTTGGCACTGCCATAGCAAACCTTGGTGGTGTAATAAGCAAGGGTCGATGTTGTGACCTGGGAAACTTGTCAAGGACACGTCTATCCGGTAAGCGACTGTTTGGATCTACGCTAGCGAAAGCTAGATCTGGATTAGTGCCAGTGTTCCAGCGGCCGGAATAAAAACTGGCAGCGTCCTTGGCATTATATAGGAGGGCAAGACAATTAATACTTGCCCAACCAGCCAAGCACTCACCGTCCGGACTGTTGTCATCGTAACCCCAGTCAGCATGACGACAGTTAAAATCGTCAGCGTACAGACAGGGGTGAGGATACACTGGGAGATCCAGGGTTCGCAATCGCGTTGGTGGTGGTTTGTAGACGTTGACCATTTTATAGCCATCAACGTCCACACACAGCCACTCGATCTCCGATGTCGGTGGAGATTGGTCCAAAAGCGTGTATCTCAGTCGCTCGTGGACAAACGTGGCAAGGCCATGCTTTCTGCTTAAAGAAGACCCAGCTAGTTGGTAGTGTGGTAGTACCAACTTCTCTGCATCAGTGCAGTGGGTCTCCTGCAGTAGGATGACGAGTGCCTCAGACTGCATAGCGAGGTGATGAAGAACATTCATCTTGCTTGCAGTGAGGCCTTCGATGTTCAGCTGAAGAATAGTGGGTCTTCGGAACTTGTTGGCAATGTGCCCTGAAAAGGGCAGTTTTATCCTGACATTGCCCCGTCCTGAAAAGGACGTTTGCCGATTAACAGACCCACACTGAACATCGGAATGGGTGGATACCCTTCCGTTTTGGTAGGTTCGGTTTCGGTCTGTCATTTTAAAATCAATGAGCAGATTTACTCACGGCCCAGGCTGCGTGAAAGCACCTACCATCTGGGACAAAATCGTTACTTGTTGAACGGAGTGGAAGTATGCTTGCGTCTGATTCGATCCAAGGATCTTTTTTGCTTGCATGGAAACGCAAACCAAGCACAAAACAAAGTGTCTTTGAAAGAAGTGACTTTGTTTGTTTGCAAGGTAAAGCCAAACCCGGCCGTACAACTTGCTCATGTCAAAGCCTTGCAACACGCCACTGCAAAATATCCGCTCCGACGTGTGGAAGTCAAGAGTTTTACCGTGCCAACAGGGAATCGAAGCATCACCAAAGAAAACCTGTTCTTGGGTCAGCTACCTACTCGATTGGTAGTCGGTGTGGTGGACAATGACGCATACAACGGTGTCATAACCAAATCTTTTCATTTCAAGCACAACAACATCAATTTCATGACGATTTACCGGGACGGAGTTTAAATCCCTTCCAAACCGCTGCAACCGGATTTTACCAACGATCGTTTTATTCGAAGTTATCTTCGTTTGTTTACGCAAACGGGTCAATATTATCGCGACACGGGGAACGCTATTTCGCGAGAACAGTACAAGGACGGTTGTGCCTTGTTCGCTTTCGATCTCACGCCTCAGATGGATTCGAGCGAGGTTGGTTTCGAATTGATAAAGCACGGCAACATACGGATCGAAATTCAATTTGCTACTGCTACTGCATGCACTCTTATTGTGATTGTGTTTGCTGAAAACGACAACCTACTGGAAATCGATCAAGACAGGAACGTTGCTTTTGACTATACAGCATGAACACGCTGCAAATCGAACGTTTGCTTCGAAACGAAAAAATCTTTAAAAAAGTCTGTACTTTCAATCAGCTGGAAAAACCTGTTTTTCCTTCTGCCTACGTCATCAATTCCGATCCGAGCAACGAACCCGGAGAACATTGGATTGCTGTTTATTTTGACAAGCGCAGTCGAGGAGAATATTTCGATAGCTACGGACTAGCACCTGCTTTAGTCGGTCTCGAGTCTTACATGAACACTTATTCCCTAGCCGGTTGGATTTACAATCGCAAAACCTTACAAGCCTTATTTTCGAACGTTTGCGGTCACTATTGTGTGTATTATATTTTATTTCGTTGTCGCGGTGTACCTATGCATGCTATTGTATCTGATTTTACATCTAGCCTAACTGAAAACGATCGTTCTATCTCTCGTTTTATTCGCGAATTATCACAACGTTGATTGTATTTTATTAATATTATTGTATCTGATTTTACGTCTAACCTAACTGAAAACGATCTATTCGTGAATTATCACAACGTTGATTGTATTGTATTTTATTAATAAAATAATACACATCAAGGCGTGCTTGCAAGTTTTCGTTTCGGTCCAGGATTCTTGAGGAGTTGGAGAAAGTTGTTTAGTTGTTCCTTGTTGTCTGGCGGTAGGTGATAGACTTCGTCGCTTTGCGCTTTCAAACACACGTAGTTGTTTGGCAAGTATAGAAATTGACGTCTCGGAGATGGTACGTTTTCCACAACAAAGCGAAGTTGAAAGTGATCGACAGCAATTTCTTGCTTGATGATTTCGAATTTTTTCTGAATTTCACATTCGGAATCGTCCATGTTGGTAGACCAGAACAAGAGGATGACGTACTCTTTGGTGTCGGATTTAGGTCGAAATAAAATGTGCGGTAGGTTGCCCATTAACAAGTTAACGACTTTGGAAAACTGATCGATGCAAAACATCACTTTTCCGTTCTTTACACTGATAATCGCTTTTCTCAGCAAGGTCGAGGACGGAATTGTCAGCCCGGATGCGGCGATTTCTTTCATTTGCGTTCGGATATCTCTAGCCGCACTTTCCATTTCCCTTGCTTGTGAAAGGAGTTGTTGTTGTTCCATCATTGTCTCGTAGCAGCTTGTATATGGCGGATAGTCGATAGGGTGCTTGATTTCGTTTACTTGACGGTGAAGTTCGTCTGCTTGGTTGGTGTAGCTTTCCATGTTGTGTGCTTTGGAGACTGTGTACATTTTTATAACCACAAAAAAGAAAAAAGTTTTAGGCTTTGTACACACGGATTTTTTCTCTCAATCTTTGTGAACATAACCAGCAAAAGGGCGCGTCTTGCAAACAGCTCCAACAGTAAATCATATGCCCGCAAGGCATGCCAACTGCGTTCTTTTCATTGCTTTTGCATTTCATGCACTTGTCCTCTTGGTTTAAGTCCATAACAGCGTTGAGGAGCTCTTGACAGTTTTCGAAATTACGGTTGTGTTTTTCCAATTGTTGCATGAGAGCATGACGAATTTTGGTGTCTTTGACTCCTATACTCTTTGCAAATTTTACGTGAGGGTCAAACATCATCATTTCGTCTAGGTTTTGTTTTGCTTCTACAAAGAGCATGGAACGCATTTGATTTGCTGCTGTAGACAGAGTCGGGTTTTTTATCTGGGGTCTTTTTAAATCCAGGTGTTTGCTACATACATTTCTCACGTATTCGACACCTCGCTTTTTAAGTATGTACTCACACAAAGGAAACCATTTTGCATGCTCGTACCAAGGGTTGTCGTAGGCTTTCCATTGAAACAATCGGCCTCCACAATAAAAGCAGCAAACGCGATCACCGTATTTTTTATAGTAAAAACCTGCATTGACCATTTCCTGAGCTGTCGGTCGCTTCTGATCACACCACGAATTGCGAAAGGTTTCCATCCGATCTTCTTCCCTGCACATGTGGCGCTTTGGGGGGAAATAGCAAGGAAATTCCTCGGGGTTACCAACAACGGCAGAGTCAACGCAATCTTGTGAAATTTTTAAGTAATGATAAGGAAATCAAAACGTTCTGCTTTATATACCCTCGCAATAAACTTTTTATCTAAACCAATGAAAGGTTTTGAAAACAGCATTTGTTTCAAAAAAAGTTTTACAAGACTTTGACTTTCGGTAAGTGACATCTTCGTTAGAAGGTTACTGTTGTTAGTGATCTTTGTTTATACTTGTAAACTTGATAAAAATCGTTAGAAAGTCGTTTTAAAATAACAGATTACATTTTAACAAGGTTTTGACTTTCGAACACCTTCGTTAGAAGGTTAAATGATTTTTAGTGACCTCTGATCCTTGTTTATATTTGTTTGAAAAAAAAAAATCACTTGTTAAAAATTATTTTTAGAGATAGGACTTTCATGATAATTGCTTATAAACTTGTTAAAAAACTATTGGTTAGAAAGCTAATCCCGGTTTAAAAATACATGCTTTTATTTTTACAAGACTTTGTCTTTGTAACAAACCTAACGTATTTTTCAAGTTCACTCTTTGTTTTTACAAAACTCTAAATTAGTTACAAATTTTTTTAGAAAGTTTATTGTTGTTGCAACGTGTCTTTAAACATCTTTTATAAGTCTTTGAAAAAAGCATCTGTTAGAAAGTTGTTTTTTACTGTAGTTGTTAAATAACCCCTTGACAGGTTCAGTATAAGCTTAATGCTCATACTAGTATGTTCTTGGTCTATTTCTTTAATTGTTTTTCAACTATATTATCTAACATACTTCCATCAAACATTAAGTTTTTAGGTTTCATTGAACAATAACTATTTGATTTATTATGTTCATGGATGGAACCCGTTTCTAGATGAAATTAGGTAATCATGATTACCTAATTTCATGTAGATCTTTAACCACCGCTAGCTGATGTTAAAGAGTTATTCATAACTTTGATCATTATCAAATATATCGATTACAGTCTTTTGGATTTAACCTCTTTGAATTTTACCTTCTTGGATTTAACCTCTTTGGATTTAATCTCTTTGGATTAAACCTCTTTGGATTTAATCTCTTTGGATTAAACCTCTTTGGATTTAATCTCTTTACATTTAACCTTCTTAGATTTAATCTTCTTGGATTTAACCCCAACCGAGGAATTTGCCCCTGCTGAGGAATTCGCTGAGGATTTAACCCCCGTCTAGGAATTCACCAAGATCCCCCGCCTAGGAATTCACCGAGATCCTCTGCCTAGGAATTCACCGAGATCCTCCGTCATCCCATGCCGAGGATTCATCCTCCGTCATCCGCCGCCGAGGATTCATCCTCCGTCATCCGCCGCCAACCGCCGCCGGTTGAACCGCCGCAATTGACGCCAAATGGACCGAGCCTAACTACTGGTCATTTCTATTGCTTTTAAAAAGTTTTGAACTTATTTAGAAATTTCTAAATTTTTGTTTATTATGTTGTTTGAAATTGTTTGGAAACAACACTGCTTACGTGATCTGATCTAGGTGTCGGAATCTGGTTTTGTTTTTAATTAAAAGACAACCAAAGACGTAACATTAGTTGCTTTCTAGACCCTGATTTTCAGACTGCAATGCACAATGCAGCCAATAAAGTGTGTGTTAGTAGGAGATGGAAATGTGGGTAAAGCAGAGTTGCTTATTTCTTAAACAACCAAGAATATGATGTACATATGATTGTACATATGATTGTACAGAATATGTCCCTGAAATCTTTAACAATTATGCAGTTACTGTACTGATTGGAGGTAAACGTTACACGTTGGGATTATGTGACACTTCACGCCAAGAAGATTTTGACCGATTGCGTCCATTAAGCTATCCCGGAACCGATGTTTTCTTAGTTTGCTTTTCAGTGGTTTCTCCTTCTTCATATAAAAATATCAAAGTAAAGTGGGTGCCAGAGATAACTCATCATTGCCCTAAAACTCCTTTTCTCCTTGTCGGAACTCAAATCGATCTCCGCGATGATGCAGAAACGATTGAAAAGTTATCCAAAAACAAACAAAAGCCAATTACTCAAGATATGTTTTTGATGAAGCCATCATGGCTGCTTTGGAACCGCCGGAACAAAAGAAGCGAAAACGATGCAACATTCTTTAATACAGTATTTTACTAATTCTAGTTCCTTTCTTTCATGCTGCTCATGCACTTTGCCGTTGCGACCGTTTCTACGCCTTGTTATTTCATGCAATGTGAAAGTGACACCGTGCAAGCAAGCAAGTCCATCAATTGTTTGATTTTTAAAATAATGGCTAAAGAACATTTATACGTATTTCTTTAGCAACAGTTTGCAAGAGCTTTCTTTTGCGTCCCAACATAGGAGTCGTTTATATTAAAGATCGAGAAGATTCCGAATTGGTCTTGATTTTGTAAGGTTTTACTGGTTTCGACGCCAATTTTGCTGAAATCATTTAAATTCTTGTTCAGTATTTTTATTGGTTGTAACTAATGTTACTAGCAGGTTGATATCTCTTAAAAGTGTTGGTGCTTTTACCTCTTGGATGCACTGTGTATGTGTGTTTCGAAAACAAATTTCCAACTTTCACACTTGTTGCGGTTTCGACGCGTGTTGTGGCGCATTATCAATGCTTCCACCGTTTTCTCTTTTGTTATTGATTGCTTATTAATTTTTTTGTCTATTAATAACCGTTAGCGAGTGTTTTTAACTCTGTAACCCACGTTGTATAGTAAAGTATTTTGTATTTTTTTCTTTCTTAATGTCGGTGTCATATGACACTTAGATGGCTCAAGAAGACCTTCAAAAATGACATTTAGATGGCTTTGAAAAATTAAAACTGGTAAATGGCAAATTTCTGCGCTTTCTTTAAATCAACATCAAGTTTAGTATCATAAAAATATTAAACATTTAAACTGTATTCGAGAGCTTTTTTGCGTTTAATTTCTTTGCAATTTCTAAACGAGCTTTTTGAAGCGTTAAGTCCTATAATTTTATTTTTAGTTTTTGTTACCGCAACCTACATGTTTCCGTGTTCGGTATTAGTCCAGCGTATACCACATACGTAAGTATAGATATTAACTGCATTGATGATGTATTCTTTAATTGTAGTCCTTGAAAGCTAATTGTGATGCTTTGTGACTGTCTCCGCTATTCAAAGTTTGATCAGAAATCAAGCTATTACAATTAATTATGGTGGAAAAAAAGTACAAAACTCGAATCCATGGTCGGGCAGTAAGCTCGGGTTCAACCTGCGTATTCACAATGCCATAGAACAGGGATGTCCAACTTGCGGCCCACTTCATGTTTTCATGCGGCACATTGTTTATTCAAATTTTTTGGGTATATTTTCATAACTTCATTGAATTCGACGTCACTATAGTCATAGTAACGTATAAAGAATCAAAGTAAATACGTCAGTTGATTGTTGCGTCGAGTGACGACCAATGAAGTGATCTATAAAAAGTTTTGTGGGCAGAGTTTATCCTAAAAACGCTTACCCCAACCAACATTTTTAGTATTAATATTGTTTTGCGATTAAATTTATATTAAATACGTTATTTCAAAATATTTTTTACACTATCAAGTTATAGTTGTTCATGACTTTAGCGGTAGTAAAGACAGTAACTTTGAACGAATGCGGAGTGGTTTGGTATAAGATTACTGGAGTAGCAGCAATGCTGCTTGTGGTAAAAAAGAGAATCATGTAAATTTATTATAAGGGTGGAAAGAGGATCAGACGTCTTTAGAGATTCTATGTCTAATCTAGGAATTTTACATATGATCAGGGTCTAGGTTTGCACCGTTAGCCACGTAGAGTGTCGCTCCTAGTGGACAAAGCCCAGCTGGCTGGATGCTTGAATGTATTGGTAGGTTGTCAATTGGAGTGGGATGCAGGCATCCAGTAAAAATGCGCAAAACGTCATACAGGACATTGTTTATGAAGCGAATGTGAGTGCTACAACATCAGACTGGTCTGCAGTACTCAGATGTTAAGTACGACAGAGATAGGACAGCTGTGCACAGTGTTTTGGCACCAGCACCCCATTCTGACCCAGCAAGTTGCTTCAGCGTGTGATGCACTAATATAGTTTTTTGATCAATGCTACGAAATGGTGACAAAATGTGAGCAATTTGTTAACAAAATAAGTTGGATTGGACAAAATGGTAAAAGTCTAATGCTGTTGTAAACATTTAGCGCACGTTTGGCTTTTTCGTTATGTAAATAAAAGGCTACGGTCACGTCTTAGTGTGACGAAGCCTCTCAAAAGTCTTCCAGTTTTCAGAGGAGTGCAACAATGCTAGATTGTCTGGGACCGTAAACTTTTAGGAAATTGTCGAGGGCAGATGTAGACGTATATATAAAGAAATTGAAAAGGGGGCAGCCCGGACCGATCTATGAGGAAAGGCGCTTTTCAGACGGCGAATCTTGCTTTGTTTGCTAACACCTGTACTAAGAGTAAAACTTGTCTAAAACCCAAGTTTTGAACAAGCTCTATGATTATTCTAACATGTGGTTATCTGGCAGAATTTAAAAAATTGTGCCTCGAAATTTTTTTATTTTGAAAATTGCTTTTGAAATTGTAATGTAGTAACAAGAACGTTTCCTTTTCACCATGAATCATATTTGTACCAAATGATTTTTTGTTTTTGTACAATTGTTAAAATAACTTTTTTTCGTTCATTTTTTATAACTAATTTATTTTGATGAAGTCGAGAGTTTATGATGCAGAGATTTATGCAAATTAATTTAATAGCCTATTGTTTGTTTTACAATTTTCGCTGGAAATCATTCACAATTTTTTTAAAGGACCTGGCTTATCAACTTAATTTTTACAATATTTATATATATGTACAATATTTAGTTCACAATTTTTTTTATGTATTCAATATCGAAAATGTAGTTTCTGAAGGGTTATATTACCTTTAACAATAGAAAAATAATATTTGTTTAAGTATAATAAATTTGGAATAATTTTAAAAATTATATTGAGCTAATTTTTTTCCGCTAAAAAAACTTTTTAAAATTATATTGAGCTAATTTTTGGAAAAAAATATAAAAAAATAAAAAGTACACTACAACTTTTTAATAAATTGGTCCTAAAAATTTTACCTATCTAATTTTTTGGCCCAAAATTGTAGTTTTTTAAAAAGCCATTATTTTTATGAAAAGCGCGCAGTTATGTTTTCTTTAAAATATGTATGCTGAAAATATTTTTCTACTACTTCATTGCAATTTGGCATAGTTTGGTGACGAACCATTTTTTGTTTACTCGACGTCCAGACGTTGTTTTTATTGTACATGTTGAAAAACAACCTATTCATTTATACATTAATGATTGAAGACCATTGATTATATGCATACTTTGTACAAGTTTATATAAAATAAAATTCATTTATCGTTTTTTCAATGTGTTAAAAGTCCAAAAAAAGAGGTAAAATGCTGCTGAAAAAAGAAACCATCAAAATGGGCTTTTATATACAGTGTAGTTGTTATTCTTGGGTTATCCTCAACTTTCTAAATTTGTGACTACTTTAAATTGGGGGAGGCATGTTTTATAATATTTCCCGTGTTTTTAACAGAAAAAAAGAAACAGTAAGACACTTGTTTATTTAGCTTAAAGAGTTGATGACGAATTACAACCGGTGGTGGTTTCAGCATGGAGCAAACGGAGTGGCCGCACTCGGTCCTCCTAAAAAATGTAAAAAGTGCCTCCGCCTAATAGTCGCACAAACACTGCAAAATTAAAAAGTTGTTAAATTTGAAAGAGTATATATTTTTATTTTTAATTACAGTTCTTTTTTAAAATGATAAAGAGATTTTTAAAACTAAAATTTTTAAAACCAAAAAAACAAAAAAAGAACTAAAATAAAAGACAATGTGGGCCCCATAAAAACAGTGCTTCATGTAAATAAAGACCCATAAAAAAGTTCTTTAGTCAAATTTTTTCTTCCAGTTTCAATCTTAGAGACCTCTCTTTTTATTTTTTTCACCAGGTGCTCTGGCAGGGTTGCCAGATCCCAGTGATAAAATGAAGCCAAAGCAGGAAATAAAAAAAGCCAAAAAAAGCCAAACAATTTCACCACCTAGAAAATATATTTTCGTCGGAAAATCATGGTGTTCACTAAAAAAAAAGTCTTCACTTTCAGTTGATGTCAGATTTCGCTATTTTCGTCCCAAAAACACGGTGTTCTCTAAAAGAAAAAAGAAAAGGTCTTCATTTCCAATCGATGTCAGACTTCCTTATTTTCGTCCCAAAATCATGGTGATTTCTAAAATGAAGGTCTTCTCTTGAAATCTGTTTATAATCTCTCCATTTTTCTCCCAAACCCATCCACCCGGAAGCCATAAAGAATAAAGCCAAACAAAATTTTTGATGCCAACCATATTGAAAAAAAGCCAGATTTCGCAAATTTGTCAAAAAAAGCCAAAACGTCAAACTGAAATCCGACGCCAAACCTGTTTAAACAAAGCCAGATTTCTCAAATTTGACGTCAAAAAAGCCAATCTGGCAACCCTGTCCTCTTGTGCAATGTCCGGTCGTGTCTAATTCGAAGAAACGCTGATTGGAGTAAGAGTTAGTTTTAGGGAGATACAAGGTTAGTTTCTGAGAGAAAGCAATTGGTTCAAAAGAAATTAAGTTTTTCTTGAGCATCTTGACAAATTTTTAAAAATTCCAAAAATTTTGAGCTCACTTTGGGCCCGCAAGAACAATTTGCGCGACGTTTTTTCTCTTTTTATCTTTTAGAGCAACTACTTTTCTTTCTTTTTACTTTTACTCCAATCGTTTTTTATTCGAATTAGACACGACCGCAATGTCCTGCGAGATGAAGGAGAATTAAATCTTGAAAAATTTTTGTTTTGGACAAAGATGGCCACTTGCGGCGCAATTTTTCTTAAAAAAAACAAAAGTTGCAAAAAAGTTTGCGCCGCAATTTTCTTGACCATTTTAAAAGGCAAGCTTAATTTGGCATTGGTATATAAGAATTTTAAAAAAATCCAAGTTTGTCATGAAATTGCTTCGGTTTCATTGTTTTTATGTGGAAATGCTGTTGTTTTTAATTACGTGTGTAGCATCAAAGTATAAAGCTAAATCTTAGATTCGCTGGTTTTTCGAGATTTAAAGAAGTTTGTCTGACACGAGCACAGGTGGAGGGCTTTTTGGTAAAAAACAAGTAGATACAGGAATAATAACAGTATGCAGCTGCAAACCAATTTGGGTGCCGTATATAAAGCACAGTGAGGAAACAGTTGCCACAGTTGTGCAAGGCGGTAAAAAAGGAGAGGCAATTGCCTTCAACTAAAAAAATTTGGGCAAAATCAAAATTTTTGGGCCAGTGACAAGAAATTATTTAGGGAAAATCAAAGTTTTTTAAACAGTGACAAGGAATTATTTGGGCAAAATAAAGTAGTTATCAGAACTTACAAACGATTCAGAGCATTGAGCAAATATAACTAAAACCTTGTTTAGTCCTCACCCTTAATTTGCGGCAAAAATGGAGAAATGAAACACAAAATAGAACTGAAGACTTTTTTCTTTATTTTCAGTAAATTTTTCAGACAAAAATATGGGACATTTTTTCATTTTTGTGAAGTGCTACTAAATTATATTCAGGAAACCGTCGATAAAATTTGGGCAAAATTGTCTTGCCAGCCCTAAAATTTTTTAAATGATTCGTCTATAACAGTTGCGACGTCTGAGGACGCAAAGCAAAAAGTATCTTACTTGGGGTTCCACGTTTACTTCTTCAGATTTAGAAGTAAACGAGAGAGAAACAATGTTATATACAAGATGTCAGTGTCAGGTCAGAGCAGTTAAGATCGGTTTTTATTACGAGCATTGGTAGGATTGCTCTTTGTTTGTTTGTTGATTTTTTGCTTTTTTCGACGCTTAAGCGCTAAGGGAAGCATTAAAGCAAACAAAGGATACTCCCGCCACCGGTCATAGTGGAAACGGGCCTTTAATGCTTAATATTGTATGTTTATAAATGCTTATAAATCATATCTAAATAATAGAGTTCAATATGTGCAGATAAATAAACTTATTTCTTCAAATAAAAACTATTGTGTGGAGTACCTCAAGGTAGTGTTCTTGGACCACTTCTTTTTTTGTTATATGTAAATGATATACAAAATGCTTCAAATTTTAATATAAAATTATTTGCAGATGATAACCTGTTATATTTTTCAAAAAAAAAACCATCCGATCTAGAAAAACATGTTAATAATGAATTTGGTAAGATACAACAGTGGCTTGATGTAAATAAATTATCTCTTAATGTTTTCAAAACCAAACACATTATCATATCACATAAACTTGTTGGCAGCGTGGTCGAGTGGTTAAAGCGCCGGGCTCGTAATCAACACGGTCTAGGTTCAAAACCCACTCGCGCCATTCTGTTGTGTCCTTTGGAAAGACACTTTACGGCATTTTCCCCTGCTTGGTGGTCCCGGCAAGCAGTTCTAAATTAGAGTCATATCTCTATTAAATTACAAGCGGACAGCAATATCTTGGTATCTCCTGTAGCAGGTCAGGGTAATTGCCTACCCTACGTATTAGCGCCTCCGTCGCTTTCCTGCGAGTCAGGAGAATAAATATAGAGTTAAAAAATAAAAATAAAAAAAGTAAACTTAAAGAAAGATACAAATTTCAAATCAAACTTAAAGAGCATCTGTTGTGCCAAACAGAATCTCATAAGTACTTAGGTATCATTATAGATTAAAAATTATTATGGAAACCACATTTGTCAGCTGTTGCTTCTAAACTAGCAAAATTATGTGGACTGTTTTATAAATAAAGATTATATGTAGATAACCAAATACTTAAGAAAGTTTACTACACCCTTATATATCCAATATTACTTTATGGTATAATTTTCTGGGGTAGCTGCTCAAAAACTGTTTCTAAACCTGTTGAAGTTGTTCATAATCGAATACTAAGGTGCATAAATATGGTAGGAAAAACGCAAATTCACGTGACAGATCTATATGCTTTATTTAATGTACTCAAAATACATGACATCTATATTCTTGAAATTTGTAAATTTATGTTTTATTTTAAATATGATCTGCTGCCAAATGTCTTTTCAAAATATTTTTCTAAACACAATTCAATTGATAACTATAACACCAGAAATACTTCTAAAAGTAATTATTTTTTACCAAGAAAGCAAGAGACAGTTGGTCTAAGAACACTACAATATAGGGATGTTAAATATTGGAATGAATTACCAGATTTAATTAAATCATCATGCCACATTTATGCTTTTTCTAAACAATTAAAAAAATATTTAATTACAAGTTATAAATAATGTGCACAATAGTCTTGTCTGTATGGTAGTATAAAGATATGTGTAATGGTGTATTTTTGTGTTTGTGTGCTTATTTGCATTTTATATAAATCTATATTACTGTGATTTATGTAAACATTGCTCAATTTATAGTTACTCATTCTAATTCATGCTTACACTTTTAGTCATCCAACCATTCAAAAAATTGAAATTCAATTTGTAATCGTTTATTCTTTAATACTTGATAGATAGTAAACAGAGAGCATCTTGACTTGAAAACCTTAGGTATTTTCGATGCTTCCTGGCCTGAATAGTTGTGTGTTGACGTCGATTGTATGTTTATTTTCGGGCAAAACAATAAATTCTGTTCTGTTCTGTTCTGTATGCAATCTAAAACGAAAGTGTCAAATCTGTGATAGGTTCTTATATCAATTAATTGTATCTTAATTGTACTGATAAACTGCAGCTAAAATTTTGTTATTAGAAGCTTTTTCGAGTGGTTAAGAGCGCCGTGATGAATGACTAACGTGATCAACATGGAATAGGTTAAAAACCTATTCCCGCTATTCTGTCGTGTTCTTGTGAAAAACACTTCACAGCACTTTTTCGTGCTTGGCCTTTGAAAGCTACTCTCAATTTCTGTCACATCTTCAATAAAAATCAAAATAAAAAATTTCAACCGGGCAGCAATATTTTGTCATTTTTTAAAGCAGGTCTGGATAATTGTTTGATAGTTGCCCTATATACAGTATAGCCCTCTGATGGTCTTCTGCGAATCTGGAAAATAAATATAGAAATGTTTAGTTTAGTTTAGTTTTCTTTTAGTTCTGCACCGCGACATAATCAAAATACAACAAAATGTTAAAAGGTTTGTGAGTTGCAACTTTACAAATTTTCTTCAAATTGCATTAAAATTAGTTTGACTTAATCGTGGAAGCAAGATTTGCCATAACTCAGTTAGTGAGAACGCAGCATTCTAAAGCTGCTTTGATATCATGATGTTCGCCTAATGGCTAAGTTACGTTCTTAAACTTTATTTTTAACCCAAAAAATCAATTTATTATGCAACCTCCCAGTATAACTTTTTTCCGACTCCATCTCCGACTCCGCCTATCTAAAGTTTTCTGAGTCCAGTAGATCTAAAAAAACGGCTCCCTCCCGACTGTAGTTATATCAAGCTTACAAGTCTTGAAAACGTCAAATAGAGCAGACAGTATCACTCATTTGGCCTATAGGACCTCGATTCTCCCAAGTTTTAAACAGCAACTCCGACTCCGACAAATTAAAAAAACAGCTCCGATTCTGACTCCTCCCTAAACATGCCACTCCGGTGATTCCGACTCCACAACCCTGATCAAAGGTCAAAAGTCAAATTTGTTGTGATCAGCTGACAAAATGTAAAATTGTGAAGTCGATCACAAATTTTCTGTTGATATTTTCAACCGAAGCAGTGAATTAGAACTGAAAAACAAACGCAATAATTTAATAGACTCAAAAAATGTATGACGCAAGTAACCATATTTCAGTCTTTGTCACTGGAGTGCGCCACATCGCGTGTCTTGACTAAAATCTGGAAAAACTTACGTTTTTGTAGATCTTCGTTTGACTTGAGAAATAGTCTTATGATGATACAAATTTCGAACTGGTGGACGACTATGCGGTTGTTTTAGACAAATATTTGTCGATCTGTGGTCAACAGCAAACTTTTCGAAAATTTTGCATAAATAATTAAGATTTTTTGCTTCCAAATCCAACTTTTTTATTAAGACAGAAAAATTCGCTATAAAATGTGGTACAGATAATTTATGTTTTTTTGTAAATTGCATTTTTTATCTAATATTCTACCTAAAGATAAACGAAATTTTACCTATAAATCATGATATAAGAAAGTTTTGTGAGCTCGAACGAGAAGCTGAATAATAAAAATCTATCAAGTTTCCAGCACTGACATAAATATTAAAGCGCTTAGGCCTTTAAAACCATAGTTAAAGGCTTTGAAAATTCAATTTTTTTCAGGTTAAATAAGTTTTAGCCAGCGGTAGGCCTATTTAGCAACTGGCAAAGGTGTGCCTCCGTGATTAAAAAAGCTTAGTTCGGACAAACTTTTCTGCACGTCCACTTCAAAAACGAGTAAAAAATATTTTATGAAACCCCTTAATCAAGTACACACTATTAATCACTTAACACGAAGATTTGCTTTTTTATCTTCATTTACACGAAACTATGTTTTTACATTATTTATGAGAGGAAGCAAGTAAAGATTAAAAAAAGGTCTTCATTTTGACAGTTATGCATTTTTGAAAATTTTGACACTTTCGTTTTATTGCTGGGGTAAATTCTAACTTTTATTTATCGAAACCCATTCGACTCCTTTTTGGATGTTCCAATCGACCACTTAGAAAAACACTGGTCTAAACAATAAACTTGTTCATCGACTCTACAACTGCATATAGCGCACAACTAGACAACATGCATTGGTGAGACTTTCGGAAAGGTTAATAAAAAATCTAATAATTATATGTTTACTTTTTTTTCGGGATGTTTAAATGTTCAAACTAGGCATGCTATTTATACGCACATAAATTTAATAATACAGACGCTCCTCGACTTACGTTCATTCGTTTTACCTATTTTTTTACATTTTTTTTTTAGAGATCACCGTGATTTTCAAAGAAAAATACCGAAGAAAGGGATCGATCCGAGGTGAAGACCTTTTTTTTTTTTTTAGAGATCATCACGATTTTGTGAGAAAAAGGGAAATACGAGATCAAAGCCCCCCTTTTTTTAGAGAACTCCAACTTTTGGGAATTTTTGCCTCGAACCCCTAACTTTAAATATTCACCACTGGTTACACACACAATGTATAGTACAGTATGAACGGTCATACATTACTGGAACGTACTGTAACAACTTACGCTCATTCTCAGTTAAGTTCGGCCGTTCGGAATGTAACTAAAACGTAAGTCGAGGAGCGTCTGTATATTTTATTTTGTTATTTGAGCTATTATAGGTCTGTACAATGAGAAAAAAATAGCATTCTTGTTCTTGCAGAAATAGCAACGGCAACACTAGACAAATGTAACGAAATACGTATATGACGTGCTTACAGGTATTCGATGAAAATCTCTAAAAATGTCCCAACAATATATGATTGTGCATGCAACATTGAGGTTATTGCAGTTAAGATCGGCAAAATTAAAACAATCGTTATTATGATGAAATTGGAACTTAACACTCAACTGTTAGAACTATAGCAAAATTTTGAAAGTGTTAGGAAGTGTGTCGCTTTTCTAGGTTTTTTTCCTAGTTGCAGGCCGGTCGTATACGTAGTAGTAGATAAAAAGAATAGTTTTTGTTTCATTTCTTATTTTACATTTTTTAAGTTTCTGTATTCAATTTTGTACTCTATTTTTAGATATAACCTGTCGGACTTTAAATTCTTAAAATTTTTTGATTTTATTTCGTGAATTGAAATTCAAAATATTTTGCTCGGATATTTTTGTCAATTTTTAAATTAAATTAGAAAAGTGTAATGGCACCTAATCAAATTTTTGTTTGTGTTTAATGCATATGATGTAGTTTTAATTTCCTTATAAAACAATTAAATATTTTTAAGTTTTTACTTGAAAATAATTAATTGCTACAGCATATTTAAGAAAAATAAAAATTTGTTCAAAAGCAAATGCACTTTTTAAAAGTATTTTTATAAAGTTTCTATTGATAAATTCAAATAATCTAATTATAAAATATAGATTGATTTTCTAACCGAAAGCTTTACACTCCGAAGAAACCTTTTATAGAAAAATAAGTGATAAAACAAATTATAAAACTAAATGTGCTAAAAAAACTCAAATCAGATATGGAATTTGAAGTTCAATACCATTAAGATACTCAACAAAATTTTAATCTCAAATTTTTCCTTAAATTTTATTAGGCTAAATTTATTAAAGTTTTTTTTCTGATAACATATCCATTCAATTTAAATTAAAAGGCACAATAAATAACTTAAATACCACTTTATTACTTAAACATTACATTGACTTGATGTCAAAAAATTACCGCAGACATAGAATTCTTTCCCTAAGATTATTTCATTGTTCTCAGGATTATCATAAGTACGAGCAAATAGCAATGTTATACGATCGTGGCGAATTCCATTGTCACTGTTTTAAGTAAATAAAATTTGTTTGTGTTTCAGCCAAGATTAAAACTTAACACGATGTTTCACCAAAACAAAGGTTAAAGTTGAAAAAATTAGTGCGTCATTTCTATTGTTTTTAAAAAGTATTAAACAAACTCAAAGATGTTTAACTTTTAATTATTCTATTGTTAAGATATCGTACATAACTTGATGTAACTTGGTGATTATCACTTGGATTCATAACTGTTTTTTGTTTAAAGTAGTGAATGCGTGTTGGAGGGCCCAGATGGTAGGTGCTTTCACGCAGCCTGGGCCGTAAGTAAGTCTGTTCATTGATTCTAAAATTGACAGACCGAAACCGAACCTACCAAAACGAAGGGTATCCACCCATTCCAATGTTCAGTGTGGGTCTGCTAATCGGCAAACGTCCTTTTCAGGACGGGGCAATGTTAAGATAAAACTGCCCTTTTCAAGGCACATTGCCAACAAGTTCCGAAGACCCACTATTCTTCAGCTGAACATCGAAGGCCTTACTGCAACCAAGATGAACGTTCTTAATCATCTCGCTATGCAGTCTGAGGCACTCGTCATCCTATTGCAGGAGACCCACTGCACTGATGCAGAGAAGTTGGTACTTCCAAACTACCAACTAGCTGGGTCTTCTTTAAGCAGGAAGCATGGCCTTGCCACATTTGTCCACGAGCGACTGAGATACATGCTTTTGGACCAATCTCCACCGACATCGGAGATCGAGTGGTTGTGTGTGGATGTTGATGACTATAAAATAGTCAACGTCTAAACGCGATTGCGAACCCTGGATCTCCCAGTGTATCCTCACCCCTGTCTGTACGCTGACGATTTTAACTGTCGTCATGCTGACTGGGGTTACGATGACAACAGTCCGGACGGTGAGTGCTTGGCTGGTTGGGCAAGTATTAATTGTCTTGCCCTCCTATATAATGCCAAGGATGCTGCAGTTTTTATTCCGGCCGCTGGAACACTGGCACCAATCCAGATCTAGCTTTCGCTAGCGTAGATCCAAACAGTCGCTTACCGGATAGACGTGTCCTTGACAAGTTTCCCAGGTCACAACATCGACCCTCGCTTATTACATCACCAAGGTTTGCTATGGTAGTGCCAAGCATGCCTGTTAAGCGATGGAACTTCCGCAAGGCCAAATGGAGTCACTACATTGCTTTGACGAATAAATTCGCAAAGACTCTGTTGCCGCCTGATTCACTTGATGTGGATGCGGCTTACCAGGACTTCTGTAACACCATTAAGAAAGCAGCCAAAAAGACTATCCCACGCGGGTATCGAAACAACTATATTCCGTGTTGTGATGCAGAGTGTAAATCCCTCTATAAAACCTTTCTGCAGTCTCCTCAGGGAGACGACTCAAGTTGAGCTGCTACAACTCTGCTTGCCAAGCATGACAGAAAGCGGAGGGATCGATGGTCCGAAGCAGTTCGGAGCATTGACTTCTCACACTCTAATCGAAAAGCATGGAGTATTTTGAACAACCTTACTGGTAGGTCACGACACTCTCCTCGTCACTGTCCCGTTTCAACCGATGCTATTGCATCTCAGCTGGTTAAAAATGGGAAATACAAGGCTGTTGACCGCAAGTCATCTCGACTTGTCTCTCAAGAAGTGTCTGACCTTTGGAGAGCCACAACACCAGACGCAGTAAATATCTCTGACAATTTTTCACAGAGAGAATTTACTGCTGCTCTTCAACATTTGAAACCAGATAAAGCTCCGGGACCTGATTCCATCTGCCCCGAGCTTTTACTCCATGCTGGAGCTGGTCTGAAGTCCTCGTTACGTGACTTCCTTTCTTCCTGTTTACGCCGACTCAAAATTCCCAAGATCTGGAGAAGAGCGCTTGTGGTCGCGATCCCAAAACCAGCAAAGCCCATGGGGGACCCAAAAAGTTATCGACCGATATCTCTGCTCTGTGTCCCCTACAAGATCCTCGAGAGGCTTATCTACGCCCGCGTTGAACCATTAATCGATCCACTGCTCCCTAAAGAGCAGGCTGGGTTCCGACGTGGGAAGTCAACCGTAGATCAAGTTGTTCTGCTAACCCAGAACATCGAGGATTCTTTCGAGGCTAAAATGAAGGCCGGTGCCGTATTTGTCGATCTGACAGCTGCTTATGACACTGTCTGGCACCATGGCCTTACCTGCAAGCTGCTGAGACTACTTCCGGACAAGCACATGGTCAAAATGATTATGGAGCTTGTCCGAAATCGAAGTTTCACCCTTACCACCGGTGACAGCAAGCAAAGCAGGCTACGCCGTCTTAAAAACGGCGTTCCTCAGGGATCGGTCTTGGCTCCCCTCCTATTTAACATCTATACGTACGATCTTCCTTCCATGATTTCCAGAAAGTTTGCGTATGCTGATGATCTAGCATTGTTGCACTCTTCTGGAAACTGGAAGGACTTGGAGGGGATCTTAAGCCAAGACATGTCTACACTTTCAGCGTATCTCCAGACTTGGAGGTTAAAGCTCAGTCACACTAAGACAGTGACGGCAGCCTTTCACTTAAATAACCGAGAGGCCAAACGTGAGCTAAAGGTCTACAACAACGGTAGACTTTTACGGTTCTGTCCAACCCCTACTTACCTTGGGGTAAAACTGGACAGATCGCTCACGTTTCGTCACCATTTAGTGGCATTGCGCAAAAAACTATCTTCGCGCTTCACACTGCTGAGGCGACTCGTGGGCTCGGGATGGGGTGCTGGTGCTAAAACACTACGCATAGCCACCTTGTCTCTAGTCTACTCAACAGCTGAGTACTGTGCGCCAGTCTGGTGTCGCAGTGCTCACACTCGCCTCATTGACAGTGTCTTGAATGACGCCTTGCGCATAGTTACTGGATGCCTGCGTCCCACTCCAACGGACCACCTACCTGTACTTTCAGGCATCCATCCAGCTGAGCTTCGCCGACTGGGAGCGACACTCTCCTTGGCTTACCGTGGATCTCTGGACCCCGATCATATCTTGTATGGTCTTTTAAGTGGGTCCTCAGATAATCGCCAAGTTAGACTAAAATCCAGACACTTGTTTGTGCCAGGTGCGCGGAATCTTTTGGACAACCTTGCCAGATTTGGCATCCGCGCCTCTGAATGGACAAATCACAAATGGAAAACGGAGTATTGTGAAAATGCTTCCAGGCTCCGTGCTTTTGTGCCCGAGACCGGTGCCAGGCCTGTTGGGATGGGCTTACCCCGAGCAGCTTGGGTTAAGCTCAACCGCCTGCGGACTGGTGTTGGACGATTCCATTCGTCCATGCACAAATGGGGTCTCGCTCCTTCACCGAATTGCGAGTTCGGCGCCTCTGAGTAAACCGCCGACCATGTACTAACAGCGTGCCCTATACATCGGGCACCACATGGAGCACGATGTCTGACGGTTTTGGATGACGAAACTCGATGCTGGCTTAATGACATCACTGCCAGCATCTGATCCAGGCAGTACAGCAGTCTGGGGTAGTAAAAGGATAAACCCTCGGCCCCAGTCCTGTTTGTGTCTGACCTGGAGTGGATGCCCTTCGAACGACGACGACGACGACGCGTCTTGGAGCAATATACTGTAGTTTAGAGCAGGGGTTGGCAAACTTTTGAACGCAGTGTGCCAGTTTTTGAATTTTGTTAGCTGCGCGTGCCGAACTATTTTTAATAATATAGTACAGGGGTGGGCAACGTTTTCTTTCCAGTGTGCCAAGTTGTGAAATTCAATGTCAAAATATACGTTTCGTTTCGATGTCTTTACTTCGATTTCATCTCCAATTTTCCTGTGTTTCTCCCAAAATCAGGATGTTCTCTAAAAAAAAAGAAAAAAAGGTCTTCACTTCGATTTCATCTCTGATTTCCCTATTTTTCTCCCAAAATCAGGATGTTCTCTAAAAAAAGAAAAAAGGTCTTCACTTCGATTTCATCTCTGATTTCCCTATTTTTCTCCCAAAATCAGGATGTTTTCTAAAAAAAAAAGGTCTTCACTTCGATTTCATCTCTGATTTCCCTATTTTTCTCTCAAAATCAGGGTGATCTCTAAAAAAAAAAAAGGTCCGTAAACGTGTTTTTGAAAAATATTCACGACGCCGCGTGCCGTATAAGATCACCTCGCGTGCCAGGGGTTGCCGACCCCTGGTTTAGAGCGATATGATAAACGTATTATTTTTAACTATTTAATACTCGTCAGTTTTTAATAGTCAAACAAGCTACATTGCTGAATTTTTCTTCAAGTAATTACGGAAACTTTTCAAAAACAGACCTTTTCAAAGATTGAAGTATTGCATTAAGTCGAGCTTTAGATGTCTTCCTTCAACTTGATGGCCTTGAATACCCAAGTAAAGAACATAAATGAAATAGGTTGTGGTTGATAAATTGTTTGATTTTCTTTCGACAACGCGCGATTTATACACTTTACACATTTCTTTTCATTCGAACCGATGTTTAGGGTGACACAAAAGTTGAAAACTTGAATGTTGTAATCTGTGTTATTTCATCGATTTTCAATCTGTGTTATTCAATCTGTGTTATATGTGTGACCTCGTTTTGGCAGTGATCTGTATAATGGCATAAAACTGAATTTTATTGTTGATTTTGTCGTCTGAGCCACGTGGCCCAATTCGGGTTTATTATAAATAGAGAGAGATCGCTCTCATCGGAGAGTAACCAGAATTTCGCTCAGAGAACGGTGACCATTGTATTGTTTTATGCTGTATTGTGTTCAATAGCTGCGCGTGTGAAACTGCAGATAAAAAATAAATTCAATCCTCTCTTTCGTATTTAAGTTACAACTATATTTTTTGTAACGGGCCTCATAGAGTTACGCATATTTAAATAAGGATAGTTGTAGCTTGGAGGGATTTCGCTGACCTTATTTAAACAAGTTCAGCATTTCAAGGACGGTTATAGTTATTCCATTTTATCGTCAAACACGCCAGCACCTTTCAACAAAGAAAGAATTTTAAGAATCGCGAGTCTTTCCTTCATCAACAAGAATTCAGCCTTTATAATTTCTCTTTATATCGAAAATCGAATTTATTCTCTTCTTCTCCAAAAATTGAATATTATAAATTATAAATTTGTCTTTATACCACTCGTACATATCCTGTACAAATTGCACATACTTTTCTGCCATTCTTCATTTTCCAGTACCACAGCTCTTCTCTCGGAACCCTGTCGCGCGTAAGCTTTTTCTAGGTCACGAATACACAATGAAGCTCACTTTGGCCTTCCCTGTACTTTTCCATCAACATTCTTAAGGCAAACATGACATCGGTAGTTCCCTTTTCTGGCATAAATCCATATTATTGTTTACTGATCTTACACCATCCCTTAGCCTGACTTCAATTATTATTTCCCATATCTTTATTGTTTGGCTCATTAGCTTTATACCATTGTAGCTTCCATAGCACGTGCGTCCACTTTGTTTTTTATAGATTGGGATAAGCACACTCTTTCTCCATTTTTTTGGCATCCGTTTACCCACTAATACTTTGTTGAACTATCTGGTCAAAAACTTTATACCCATTTCTCTTCATGTACTTTTAAACTTCTACGTACTTGCAAGTCATCTGGCCAACCGCTTTACCTTTTTTCATGTTCCTCAGTGCATTCTTCACTTCTTCTCTACTGACACAATTTATCTCTTCATTAATCACTTTTGCTTCCTCTTTCCTAGACTTTCTGTCATTTTTCGTTTTCATCAGTTTCTCAAATTACTCCTTTCATCTCTCTAACACTGCCTCCAAACTTATTATTGCATTACCGCTTTCATCCTTCATCACCCTTACGTGAATCTTCATACACACATCCCTTCGCCATCGAACCTTTTTTGTCTTACTCTTTTTTTTCTTTGTACATCTTTTTTAGTATTTTGATCCCTTGTTTTATCCCATGCTTTCTTCGCCGCTTTCTTTTCTTTTATGCTCCCTATACTTCCTTATTCCACCACCACGTCTCCCTATCTCCTTTTTGTTTCCCAAATGTCACACTCAGCACAGTCTCAGCTGTTTTTCTCTGAATTTCCGCTGTTTTGTTCCATTTATCAGGTAACCAATCTTTACCTTCTAAAATCCTAACTAAACGCTTCTTGACAGCTCGTCTCGTTCAGTTTCCACCATCTTATCTTTGGCTTTTCTTTCTCTGTCATTTTTTTTACCATGAAAGCCATTTTTCATACCACTATATGGTGCTGCTTTGCGACGCACTCATTCACCATTTTGTTGACTAGTATAAAATACTTAAAAAAATAGTTTTGATTAGTTAGTGCTTGAAAAAAGTATTTAAAACTGTTGTCTGTATAAAGAATCGGAAGATTTTAGGTTTTTGCGCCCATTCAAAGCACTTGTGCATTGTCATACAGAAAACAACCAAACTCTTGTAAAAGTTTTGGAGACTTTGCTTTATCGTTTGCAAAGAGCCAATTACCTTCCTCGTTTTTTGATGTGCGTTGTGTATTCCGAAAATCTTTAGAAAAAAAAGCATAATAATCAAATTCGTACGACAACCTTATTATTTTAAAATATTATCTATTGGCTTGGTGCTAAAAAAGTGACAGTGTAGCGAATCGAACCCACTTCAAAATTCGTATTGTTTAAAACAATTACCGATTTCAACGCAGCCACAACAACTTTATAAAACCGGACAATCGAAGCGTCAAAAAGGAGAGCAGACAACAAGAAATCTAGAGAAGTGACAACTCGGACTCAGAAGGAAAAAGAAGTTTTGAAATTATTATTCTTGGTTCTTCTCGGATTAATTCATTAACGGACAAATCTATTTGAATGACAGACATTTTAATTTAAAATTATAATATACAGTATATTCTGTTTGTGTTTGTGTTTAAATCTTTTTTTACAGTTTTTAAAAGTAATTTTTATTTTGTGTATATAATCTGCAACAATTACGTCCGGAAGACCACATTGGTGATCCCGACGTGATCTGAACACGCAACCTTCTGATCTGGAGTCAGAAGCGCTATTTGTTGGTAGTTAACGCCGTCTTGTAAAGCTTCTATACCATTAATTTCTACTCTAGATAATGTATTGTTACGTAATGCAAATCGCTTCTGTATGAATTTTTTTTGACCTATTTAGAAAATTAGATTAATTTTTTGTGACCTATTAGAGGTGCAGTAAGTCGCGGCTGTCAACAGCGAGGAAATATGATAAAATTGACGCCTTTAAAAGATCAATCAATTTATAGATTTTTAAATTAACTGCGCCTTCTAAAATAACCTAAATACATCGTCCTAATTTAATTATGTGTGACCTCGTTTTGGCAGAAACTTGTATAATAGCATGGAATCGAATTTTACTGTTAATTTTGTCGTTGGCCACGTGGCCCGGTTCGGATTTGTTATAAATAGAGTGATTGAGATTGCTCTTATAAAACAGTAGCTAGAATTTGGCTCAGAGAACGGTGGCCGTGTTTGCTGAATGGTCAGGTGACTATTGTATTATTAATTTTTGCTGTATAGTGTTGACTGCGTGTGTGCAAACCGCAGATAAAAAATAAATTCTCTCCTTCCTCTTGTACAACTATAATTTCATTATCGGGCGTCAGGGAATGCGCATATTTAAGTAAGGGTGGTTGTGACTTGGAGGAGGGATTTCGCCGACCTTATTTTAGACAAGTTCGGCTTTTCAAGGACGGTCGCGGTTATTGGGTTCTGTTTCATCGTTGAATACGCCGGCGCCTTTCGGCGGGGAGCGGATTGAGTCTTTCCTTCAAACTAAATTTGAATTTATAATTTGGTCTTTGAACATGTATCTGCAACAAAATTTTTAAAACCTTGCACGTAACGAATATCTGAAGAAAATTCAGAAATGTAACCCTCGGAATAGTTTTGAGACTTTGAAGAAGAAAATGCTTTAATTAAAGGTTTGTGATTAATCAATAAATCAATATGATTAATCAACAAAGAATTTAATTGAAAATTGCAAGTCAACATTTTATTGCTGTCAGACTTACAATAAGTTTCTTTTTTTTCAGTTGAAAATGCAGCTTGAAACAATGCTTTACAGAAAGCTAGTCAAATTTGAAAAAAATTAGTGGTAAATTTCTATTGCTTTTAAAACGTTTTGAACAGAATTTGATATTTTTAAATTTTTTTTAGAAATTGTTTGGAAACAACATTGTTTTGGTGACCTGATCTAGGTGGCGGAATCTAGTGTTGTTTTTAATTAGAAGACAACCAAACATATAACCTTAATTGTTTTCTGGACTCTGATTTTTGGACTGTAATGCACAATGCAGACAATAAAGTGTGTGTTAGTAGGAGATGGAAATGTGGGTAAAACAAAGTTGGTTATTTCTTATACAACCGACAAGTTTCCTCAAGAATATAATTGTACATTTTTTAAAAATTATGCAGTTACTGTACTGATTAGAGGTGAAGCTTACACGTTGGGATTATGTGAGACTTTACGCCAAGAAGGTTTTGACCGATTGCGTCCATTAGCCTATCCCCAAACCGATGTTTTCTTAGTTTGCTTTTCAGTAGTTTCTCCTTCTTCATATAAAAATATCAAAGTAAAGTGGGTGCCAGAGATAACTCATCATTGCCCTAAAACTCCTTTTCTCCTTGTCGGAACTAAAATCGATCTCCGCGATGACGCAGGTACAATTGAAAAGTTATCCAAAAACAAACAAAAGCCAATTACTCAAGATATGGGAGAGAAACTTGCAAAAGAATTAAAAGCTGTTAAATATGTTGAATGCAGCGCTTTAACCCAGAAAGGGCTGATAAATGTTTTTGATGAAGCTGTCATGGCTGCTTTGGAACCGCCGAAACGAAAGAAGCGAAAACGATGCAATATTCTTTAAAATTTTACTACTTCTAGCTCCTTTCTTTCGTGCTGCTCATGCACTTTGCCGTTGCGACCGTTTCTACGCCTTGTTATTTCATGCAATGTGAAAGTGACACCGTGCAAGCAAGCAAGTCCATCAATTGTTGTACGTATTTCTTTAGTGACAGTTTGCAAGAATTTTTTTTGGGTCCCAACATAGGAGTCGTTTATATTAAAAATCAAGAAGATTCGGGATTGGTCTTTGATTTTGTAAAGCTTTACTGGTTTTGATGCCAATTTTGCTGAAATAGTTCAAATTCTTGTTCAGTATTTTAACTGGTTGTAACTAATGTCACTACCAGATTGACATCTCTGTTGGTGCTTTTGCCTCTTGGATGCAATGTGTATGTGTGTTTCGAAAACAAACTTACAACTTTCACACTTGTTGCGGTTTTGGCGCGTGCTGTCGCGCATAATCGATGCTTTCATCGTTTTCTCTTTTGTTATTAATCGCTTCTTAATTTTTTTGTCTTTTAATAACCATTAGCGAGCATTTTTTTAACTCTGTAACCCACGTTGTATAGTAAACTATTTTGTATTTTTTTTCTTTTTTAATGTCGGTGTCACATGACACTTAGATGGCTCAAGAAGACCTTCAAAAATGACATTTAGATGGCTTTAAAAAATTAAAACTGGTAAATGGCAACTTTCTTCGCTTTGTTTAAATCAACATCAAGTTTAGTATCATAAAAATATTAAACATTTAAACTGTATTCGAGAGCTTTCTTTCGTTTAATTTCTTTGCAATTTCTGAACAAGCTTTTTGAAGCGTTAAGTCCTATAATTTTGTCTTCAGTTTTTGTTACCGCAACCAACATTTTTTTGTGTTTGTTTTTAATCCAGCTTATAGTATATACTGTATATAAACTGTAATGATGATGTATTTTTTAGTTGTATTCCTTTAAAGCCAATTGTAATGCTTTGTGACTGTCTCCGCTATTCAAAGTTTAATCAGAAATCATGCTATTACAATGTGAAAAAAAGGTTGTGATGATATGGTGAAATGGTGAGAAAAAGTACAAAATTCGAATCCATGGTCGGGAAGTAAGCTGGGGTTCGACCTTCTTCGCAATTCACAATGCCATAGAACAGGGATGTCCAACTTGCGGCCCACTTCATGTTTTCATGCGGCTCACTGTTTACTCAAAATGTTTGGTTATATTTTCATAACTTTATCGAATTCGATGTCACTATTGTCATAGTAACGTATAAAGAATCAAAGTAAATACGTCAGTTGATTGCTGCATCGAGTGACGACCAATGAACTGATCTATAAAAACTTTTTTGTGAGCAGAGTTTATCATAAAAACGCTTACCCCAACCAACATTTTTAGCATTAATATTGTTTTGCAATTAAATTTATATTGAATATGTTATTTCAAAATATTTTTTACACTATCAAGTTATAGTTGTTCATGACTTTAGCGGTAGTAAAGACAATAACTTTGAACAAATGCGGAGTGGTTTGGTATAATATAAGATTACTGAAGTAGCAGCAATGCTGCTTGTGGTAAAAAAGAGAATCATGTAAATTTATTATGAGGGTGGAAGAGGATCAGACGTCTTTAGAGATTCTATGTCCAATCTAGGAATTTTACATATGATCAGGGTCTAGGTTTGCACCGTTAGGCACGGAGAGTGTCGCTCCTAGTGGACAAAGCCCAGCTGGCTGGATGCTTGAATGTATTGGTAGGTTGTCAATTGGAGTGGGATGCAGGCATCCAGTAAAAATGCGCAAAACGTCATACAGGACATTGTTTATGAAGCGAGTGTGAGTGCTACAACACCAGACTAGTCTGCAGTACTCAGATGTTAAGTACGACAGAGATAGGACAGCTGTGCACAGTGTTTTGGCACCAGCACCCCATTCTGACCCAGCAAGTTGGCTCAGCAATGTGATGCGCTAATATAGTTTTTTGCTCAATGCCACGAGATGGTGACAAAATGTGAGCAATTTGTTAACAAAATAAGTTGGATTGGACAAAATGGTAAAAGTCTAATGCTCTTGTAAACATTTAGCGCACGTTTGGCTTTTTCGTTATGTAAATAAAAGGCTACGGTCACGTCTTAGTGTGACGAAGCCTCTCAAAAGTCTTCCAGTTTTCAGAGGAGTGCAACAATGCTAGATTGTCTGGGACCGTAAACTTTTAGGAAATTGTCGAGGGCAGATGTAGACGTATATATAAAGAAATTGAAAAGGAGGGCAGCCCGGACCGATCTATGAGGAAAGGCGCTTTTCAGACGGCGAATCTTGCTTTGTTTGCTAACACCTGTACTAAGAGTAAAACTTGTCTAAAACCCAAGTTTTGGACAAGCTCCATGATTATTCTAACATGTGCTTATCTGGCAGAAGTCACAAGCAGCAGGCCAAGATGCCATACAGAGTCATATGCTGACCTCATATCGACAAATTAACAAAAAAATCTTTTATTTTTACTGTCAATAAAACGATTGGAACTACAATTGACTTTCCGCGTCGAAACTGCGCCTTTTCTCTAGGAACCAATGGATATATGATTGGTTCGACGTGGGCGTACATAAGCCTCTCAAAGATCTTTCAGAAGACACAGAGCAAAAATATTGGTCTATAGCTTTTTAAATCCTCTTCTAGTTTTATCAGCTTTGGGATTACGATTACAAGCGCCTATCTCCAGATCTTGGGAATATCGAGTCAGTGCAAGCAGGAAGAAAGAAACCCACGTAACCAGGACTTCAAAGCAGCTCCACCATGGTTATTTTAACATTAATTACGTAATTATTTTAATAATTTCACATTTCACTTGGATTCCTAATTAGTTAATTAATCTTAATTTTATGTGTTAATACTCGTCATTCGGTCATGGCATCTAATACTGAAAAAATAAAATTTCATAGACATTTAATTGTACGGTCCGCTGGATAATGTGATTATATTTATAATTGGGCCCATTATAAAAAAAGGTTGGACATCCCTGCCATAGACAGTGCTCTTCGTGCCATCTATCCTAAACCCGAAATACATTTTTTTTGATTTTTAATGGTTTCGATCTTGATGTTTTTTATTTCTTTTTCAGTTTTGTCATTTTTTAAAAAATTTAGACAGTTTTAAACTGTCAGGTTCTTGATTTACTTCATCTCTTATTGCTTTAACTGTTTCTTCAACTTTTGCTGCGATTGCAATCAAATCAGCATCTAATTGTTTTGCAGCGGCTTCTTTCAAAATACGAAGACAAAGTTTTCTCAAATCATTTTTGATTTCTCGCCTATTACTTGGTTTCCTGGTTATTGTTGCGTTTAGCAAAATGGCACTTTTGATGAAGTTTAATAAAGTGTATCTTTCAAAGTATATCTAACTAAGTTGGTGAAATATCTCAACAGAATCATGCAAATTTCTTCATTCCCATTTTTGTCACAGATATCAATGAGTTTATAGGCCAGTTTATCTTTTATCTTTGAAGAATATCTTTGCTTGATTTGACAACATTAGAATTTAATATTGAACTGTTTTCAGCTTCATCTTTTTCGAAGAAAAAAAACAAGTTTCGATTTTTAGCACACTCATCGAGAATCTTATGAGATCAAAAACCTTAAATTTAAAGTTTTTGTTTTTTATTAATGCATTATAGCACTAAAAAAGTGTCATTATGCATTACGCATGCTAAATTGCATGTCACTGCCTGACTGTGGTTTTGAATTATAAATTGAAATCAGTTAAAGTCTGATTAATTTAAATCATGTTAAGAGAAAAATATTTAAGGTTTGTGACTCCTATCAATCATTCAATCCTATCAATCATTGCTTCCCGAAAGAGTTGTGCATCACCCACGCCGATGATCGAATTCTTGGAAATAAATATATGAGTTGTGGACAGACAGCACTGAAAAGTACCATCAGCAATATCTTTGATCGGAATTGAAAACCATGGTCAGGCTATGAGCTTGGTTTCGGCATATGTGATGTACATTTTAATGGAGAGAGCTTTCTCTAGTGCTGTCTGCACACAACTAAAAAAACCGAAATCACAAGTACAAAAAGAGTAAAATTCAACGTTATAACTAATTTATAACCATCAATAATTGTAATCCGCAACAACTCGATCTTTAATGCCGATGGAGATTGGTTTAAAAAGCTGATTTTAATCGCTCGTGGACAAACGTGGCAAAGCCATGCTTTCTGATTAAAAATGACTTAGCAAGTTTCAAACTTGAAAGTACAAAATTTTTCGCACTAGTGTAATAAGTCCCCTATAGTAGGTTGATTAGTTCCTCAAACTGTAAAGCAGGATAATGAAGAACGTTATTCTTGCTTGCAGTGAGACCCCAAGGTCTCACTGCTGAAAAATTGAAAACTTGGATATTTAGCTGAAAAATTGAAAACTTGTTGGAAATGTACTCTGAATATGACCAGGGCTGCCAAGCTTGGATTCTTCCCCGTCTTGGGTTTTCATTGTTCATCTTGGGTCCTGTCATGCAATCGAACCCACACCGTGCGGGTGTGCACAGTGTACTTATCACGTTATCTTTTGGTGTAATTGGTTGTGTACTTACGGCTACCTTGGCAATTACGCGCGTAGTTAAATTCTTGTGTCTTCGATTGTTGTTGATCACAATTAGTTTATTTTTTCGATAGCTAGAGTAGGCGCGCTTTGGTCGGAGAGAGAGGAGCTTGAAATAGACAGAGAACTAAAAGTAGACCTGAAGTACTAAGGAAAATCGAAGTAATTTTGTTTGCGACGATGATGAATTTACAGCTGTTAGTGGGAAAGAGAAAAGATCAATCATAAGAACATTGAAAACAGCAAAAGAAATAACTTTACAAAAAAAGCTGAAGTCGATAAAGTGCAACCGGTTCTGCTTGAAAGTGGCAATGTGAAACCACTGGCATCTTACAGCTATATTGCTATAGATTTTGGTTTAAACGAAGCAATTGGGAAAACGAGAGCCGTAAACCTCGTAGAAACGGTAAAAAATTGGTCACGTGCGAATTTGTAAATCAAACTAATATTTTACTTTAACTTAAGGAATTAACTTATCAGTCCAGAAAAAGCATTCCCATTGTAACTTCATTATTGCCTCATCTCGAAAATAAGTGTATTGTACGCAATGTACTATTAGAACCTATGGAAAAAGATGTCGACACCACGGTCGAGTGGTTACAGCGCCGTGCTTCTGATCAATATGATATCAGTTTAAAACCTACTTGCGCTATTCTGTTGTGTCCTTGGGAAAGACACTTAAGGCACTTTCTCTTACTTGGTGGTCTTGGCAAGTAGTTCTAGATTACAATCATATCTCTGTTAAATTACAAGCGGACAGCAATATTTTAGCATTTCCAGAAGCAGGTCGGGATAATTGCTCACCCTAGTATTAGCGCCTCCGTCGCTTCCTGCGAGCAACGACGTTAAATATATAGTGATATAAAAATTAGTTTTTGTGAACAAGATCATGGAGATGGTTTTCCTTTCCATGGAGCAGGGAATATGTTAGCTCATGGGTTTTATCCAGGTCCAGGAATTGGTGGAGATTTACATTTTGATGCTGAAGAGAATTGGACGGACCAAGAAACTCCCCCAGGACGTAATCTTTTTGTTGTAGCAGTGCATGAAATAGATCATTGTTTAGGTTTAACCCATTCACAAAGCGCTGATTCAATTATTATAAGTATGAATTGTCTAAGCAATCACTTGATATACTATCACAAGAAGACATTGAAAGAATATAAAAAGCGTATGGAAAACCTAAAATTAAAATATTCGACAATAATACGTACCTTTTCAATTAGGGTGAAATCTAAGGGAAAAAATAAAATAAAACTGTTAATTGAAAAGAAGTAAATTTTATGTGTAGATATATTAAATGAATAACAAATTAATAATTGAAAATCGTGAATTTTATTTCCATCCAACATACATAGCATATGCTGGAAGTCTAGATGGTTATGTTGTTCATGCAATTACTCGAATTCCCACTTTAGGCATTATTAATGAAAAAGGATATTCTGAATTCACTGTTGAAAATTACTGGGGGCGTTGTTTACATGTCCATGATTTCATTTGGGAGTGTTTTCATGGCTTACTAAAAGAAGGAGAGAAAATCAAATACAGTAACAAAAGACGTGATGATAACAGATTGGAGAATATGAAATTGCGTAGTTCAAATGATATTATTATACGAGGATCTATAACCTATGTTTAACATGGAATTAATAAAAATATTAGCTTTAAACAAAAGTGTAGATCTCGGAGTCGAAAACAACTTTTAGTTAATTTTTTTTAATTCTATAAATGCTGGTTTCAAAAACATAAAAATTTGAAAAAGATTTTAAACAAAATTAGAATTCTTAAAAAAATTTTTCTCAAGGGATGGACATCTGAAATAATTTGATAGCTTGACAAGCACGTTTTTGCTACGCTTGTCAAGCGTTGCAAGCTTTTGAAGGTGAAATTTTTCAAGCGTATTACGCTAAAGAATTTTGTAATTTTTTAAGGCAATACCACAGGCTGCAAAAAGCAAAGGTATGAACATCTGAAGTATGCGGTCCGGGCGGAATGACGCTGTTTATTTCAACCACGTCATCACTTATTTAAACTTTATATTTACTTTGTTTTTAAATGCTTGTTTATTTAATAAAAAAAGCTTAAACAAAAGTGTAAATCGTTAAATTTTTAAAAATTCTATAAATGCCGGTTCTAAAACATAAAAATTTGAAAAAGATTTTTTTTAAAATAAAATTTAAAATGTTCAGACATCGGACACGGTGAATTCCCACATCAATAAAAATTTTAAAAAGATTTTTTAAAAACTAAAAGATTTAGAATGCTCATATTTAAATTGCATCGGACATGCTATTTCATATACTTCAAATGGCATAAGCAAGGTGTATTTAGGCAGCAGCCGAAAAAATAATCCTGTTTCGTCCATATTACATACATTTTCGAGATCATAGTTTGAAATTATGGCATATAACTTATCCAAAGCTACAACAAGTTCAGGATTTTCTCGGTCCACCTCTGCTCCTTCACCGTGAGAAAGAAATTGTTGTATTCCACGGCGTTCTCTTAATCGGCTAAACCACTGCCATGATGCTTTAAAGTCATCCTGCGATATTAATAGTTCCTCAGCAATTTCTTTGCTTTTAAAATGGCGAGGGAAGGTGGAACAGGCAGGTTTGCTTGACGCATTCTATCAATCCACAGGTATAACTTATCTTCTACCTCTGTAAGCCTACCCACAGACGCTCTGAACGTTTTCTTTTTTGCTTCTTTAGGCATCAGAACAGAAAGCTTGCGAATGTCTTCACGCTTCGACTAGACTTTTCTAATAGTAGCCTCACTCACTCCGTACTGTTGTATGATACTTTGTTTGTTAGGAGGATTTGGCTGATTCAACTCGAAATTTACTTCTAATCTTTCTGACGAATTCATCTTAACTTTGCCTGACATTATTATGTAAATAATATCAATTTTGCTGCTAAAAATTCATTTTTATCTTAAGTCAATGCAGCGATTAGTTTTAAAACACTAGCTTAAATGACGAGAGTTTTCACTTTAACTGATAATTGCACAGGTTCTGTGTTACCTAGTAATCGCTTTGGTATAAATGTTAAGTTCGCACCTATCAGCTAAGTTCGCACTCGCTCGTCGTCGTCGTTTGAAGAGGTATCCACTACAGGTCAGACACAAACAGGACTGGGGCCGAGGGTTTATCCTTTTACTACCCCAGACTGCTGCCTGCCTGAATCAGATGCTGGCAGTGGTGTTATTAAGCCAGCATCGAGTTTCATCATCCAAAACCGTCAGACATCGTGCTCCATATGGTGCCCGATGTATAGGGCACGCTGTTAGTACATGGTCTGCGGTTTGCTCAAAGGCGCCACACTCGCAATTCGGTGAAGGAGCGAGACCCCATTTGTGCATGGACGAATGGAATCGTCCAACACCAGTCCGCAGGCGGTTGAGCTTAACCCAAGCTGTTCGGGGTAAGCCCATCCCAACAAACCAGGCACTGGTCCCGGGCACAAAAGCACGGAGCCTGGAAGCATTTTCACAGTACTCCGCGTTCCATTTGTGATTTTTCCATTCAGAAGCGCGGATGCCAAGTCTGGCAAGGTTGTCCAAAAGATTCCGCGCAGCTAGCACAAACGTGCGTCTGGATCTTAGTCTCACTTGGCGAATATCTGAGGACCCACTTAAAAAACCATACAAGATATGATCAGGGTCCAGAGATCCACGGTAATCCAAGGAGAGTGTCGCTCCCATTCGGCGAAACTCAGCTGGCTTCGCACTCGCTGTTCAGATTCAAGCTGCGGATTTAAGCAGGAGATTACTCTATAAATTTACTTCATTCAACGTTATTGGTAAGACTTCGTTTTACAACCAAGTCCAAGACCCATGCGGGTGAATTATTTTAATCTTTAATTTTTTAAAACCTGTACCAGAATTTTTTAAAAACCCTTTTTAAAAATATTTTATGGGTTTGTGACTGTTTACCATCACCCCTTCAGGAAGCGCGTCTGCGGACTCCCATGATAACATCAGGTTACAAATTATGTTTATAGTCCTAACGCTTGTCAGAAATAGACAAAAAAGATATATTCCAAACCCGAACCGGAGCTGAACCGGAACTGAACCCCTAAAAAAAATTGCTGAACCTGAACCGGAACTAAACCCGAAAAAAAAATTTGCTGAACCTGAACCGGAACTGAACCCCACAAAATAAAATTTGCCGAACCTGAACCGGAACGTTATTTTAAACGATTCGACGCTTTGCTTTAGAGTCAGTATTTTACATTTGAATTTGGTTGAATTGGGAAAAATTTTCATCGAAAATTCTACGCTCCGTGGACCTGTAATTTGACTTAAAGCATTTGAATAAAGGTTACTGTCGAGCAATATTGCATAACCATTGCATAACCACTGTATTTTATTTCAAGTTGTAATTTGGAAAATTATTGTTAGGAGGCAGGATTGGAGATATTCGTTCAACGAACTTTCCGGAAAGCTTTATTTATGCAAAAGACAGACTTTCTGAGCTAGTGAACAATCTTAGCAACAAAACTAGCAATATTAATTTGACGTCAGGTCATTAATAACAAAGTAATTTTGACTAAATCGGTCAAGCTAACTTAGGTTGGCAGTGAGGCCAACAGTAGTCATGGAAATCAAAGCACAGAGCCTGGATGCAATCTTACCTTTTCCGTGTTCCATCTATGCTTCGTCCACTGGCCAGCGCGGGTGTTAAAAGTAAAAAATATTGTAGTTGATATACCCTTATTTTATTTTATTTTTATCTGCAATAACGTTTGCAAATTTGTATTAAAACGATGGCGCGGTTTGGGTCAAATTATGTTTGTAAACAATTATTTCAATAGAATTTGTTAAAACTAGTCAAAAAATCAGACTGATTAAAAGGCCTGCACATTCTTAGGGTTAGGGTTTATACTGTCTTGGGTGGAAATCAAACTTAGGACCACTGCATCAAAGATCAAAGTTCGCCGGATTGCAAGTAACCGAGCATTAAAAATCTAATAGACAAAAGCGACGTCAAGCATGGGAACGGAACATTTGCACACAATCAAGTGTGAAATAGGCCCACCAAACCAACAATTTCATTGATTATTTGTGACATGTTAAATTTTGATTCGAAAATATTTTCATTTTAAAAATATTATGAATGGCTTGTTTTAATTTTAAAAAAATTATAATTGCAAAGTAATGTAGCTTTCAGTAATCTAATTTAGACGCTGAAATAAACATTAAACAGTTTGTTATATCAAAGGTTAAAATTAGCGTCCCTGAATTTGCGAGCCACAATCTTATAAATGCCCCCTCCATAAACTCGTGCGCTTGACATGCCTACTTAAAGTGATCCTATTTTGAGTAAATCACGATGTGCACTTTTTATCTTTTTATTTATTCTCCTGACTCACAGAAAATCGTCGGAGGCATTATTCTACCCAGGGCAACCGTCAACCAATAACACCGACCTGTTTCGGAGTTGCGGGGATATTACTGTTAGATTAAAAGTTTTTATTTGTTTTTTTATTTATTAAAATATATTTATAGATTTGATTAAAATTTCGAACTGCTTTCTAAGTCCACCAAGCAAAGGAAAATGCCGATCAGTGTCTTTCTCGAAGACAAAACATAATGACGCGAGTTAGTTTTTTATATAGCGCGACAGTGTCAATTGCTTCAATTACTATTCAAAAACATGTTACCTATTATGATGTCATAAAGTAAGATTACTCAATTTAAATTTTTGTGATAGTTGCTTGTCAGGATACCGAAATTTCGTTTACAAATATAAAATGCATGACATTTAGATGTTGATGAAAATAAGTTACCAATTTCTCAAGCATTTCACTCGGTGTACAGACTTGTAAAAGAGATTGCTGTAATTCAATTTTAATGTGATTCATGGCAAAATAAAAAAGGACCGTAACGCTAAGTTTCCCTAATTTATAAAATTTTATGTAAAATAGCCTATTTTTTACTTAAAAATCATGACAATAGTTTTATCGTCTGGGGCAGGATTTCAAAAATTGTTGAAACATACGGAACTCTAGGCTAATTTTGTGAAACTTCATGGACCATAAGACTAAATTTTTTCCGAAAGTCAAGTGAAAACCAAATAAAAGATCTTCATTACACGTTTGAAAAAAAAACATACCCAAACTTCAATTATTCAGTCGAAGTTCGAGCAAAAATTAATGCTTCAACAACGAATCAGAAAGTTTCGAGATATTGCGCTTATTATAGTCAAGTTCTTACGATCTTAAAAATGCTTTTTGGTAAAGCGGAATGTATCTATAGCAAAATATTGTAAACTTAAAGAAAAATCCTGTGTATACTCTGGATAAGTCGCTATAATGGAACCTAGTTCTGAAACGTTAGCCTAGGGGCTTCGCCAACACTGCTTCAATGTCTCGACCTGGACTTGAGACGCAAAGGTCCGAGACCAAGAGGAGACAAAACTTTAGGGTAGCAAGACCAAGACGAGACTCAGATTTTAAAAACGATTTTTGAAACATGTCTCGAGACAACTATCCCTGAAACTCGATTGTATTTATGCGCATTTAAAGCTCTTGTGGTAATTGTCATTTAGAAAACTAACCAAATCTTTTTAAATATTTTAAGAGACTTTGTGTTATCGTTTACAATGTGCAAATTTCTTTTATTGCTAGTGCGTCTTACGTTCGAAAAATCTTTGAAAAGAGCCATCATAAATAACTTCAAAAACTACTTGTTATTTTAATATGTCTATTGGCTTGGTGTCAAAAAGCGACAGCAAGCAAAGAATTTTAGTTTACAAGATTTATTTGTTTTATTTTATCTCTATATTTATCCTTCTGACTCGCAGGAAAGCGATGGAGGCGCTAATACATAGGGTAGGCAATTACCCCGACCTGCTTCCAGAGATGCCAAGATATTGCCGCCCGCTTGTAATTTAATAAAGATATAACTGTAATTTAGAACTGCTTGCCAGGACCACTAAGCGGGGAATGTGCCGTAAAGTGTCTTTCCCAAGGACACAACAGAATTTCTTACAATCTCACACACAATTTTTTCTCCTACTCATAAAATATTGCATGTTCTACCCATTCACTACCCATAAATTACCCAATTGCATGACCATTCTCAGAGGTCACCGCACGCCACTGCTAGAATTCTACATGTTCCAGCGCGTTTAAAAACTCTTGTTTAGCAGCTTTAAAGCATAAATTAAAAAAAAATAACTTCTACTTCAAAAAATATGCTTTGATTATCTTTATCCCGCTGAACGCTGATTGCGAAGCCCCGGTCAATACTACAGTGTTTTGTTCTACGTAATACAGTTCTACTAAACGTAAGCTTGAGGGCCTTTTAAAATCGTTTTATAGTTGACTCAAGAATTATTATATAGTTAGTAATTCTATAGTTGACTCAAGACTATGATGACTATAAAATTCTACACCAGGGGTTCCCAACCTTTTTTGCTGTCCGTACCCTCTTTTTTGGTTTGGGTTTTTCTTGTACCCCTTTAATATTTAGAATAATAAATTTATCCTTTTTTAGATATATTACCTTTGGTTATGCGTAGATTTTATACAAAATACGTGTTAAAGTAGCAGCACAGTTCAGATTTTATTTTTTAAAATAAAATTCATTGTCAGTTTTATTACGCAGTTTAATGAGAATTTTGTTGTTGCTTCGTCATTACTAATCCTTTAAATGATGGTTCAGTTTTGCTCAAAGTAACCCGTAAGTCATCTTCCAATTGCAGACAGTTTCTGTGCTTATTTTTGATATACATCATTGCCGAAAACTCACTTTCACCAAAAATAAGTTGTTGAAAAAGGAATTGTCATTCCCAAGGTTTCCTTAGCTAGGTTTGGAAAAGCTCCCATTACAACACACCAAAAATTGTCTAACTTTGATTTTTCAAAAACAGTTGGAATTTTTGGCAACTTTTTATTTTAATGAGGCCTTCCTACAAATTATCATCATCAAACATTGTTGTCAAATCGAATAGAAATGGATTTACGGTCTATTGCTGAGCTGCATTTAATTCACCATCTGAAAACTATCCATCAAAGGAGTTTTCCAGTGTCATCAAATGAGCAATAATATCATGCTTGACATTTTGCAGAAGACAATTTTTTGCAATTCTTTTAAGAGAAGGCAAATTACAAGGTTATTTTTTGCAATTCGGCTTGACCACAGGGATATCTTTAGTTTGAAAGCTTTAAGTTTTTCACAAGCAGTAATCAGGTTCATTTGCTGTCCTTGAAGTAACAAGTTCAGTTCATTTAGGTGATACATAACATCAGCAATATAGACCACACGTTGAATAAATGTATTGCTTTCAGAGAGCCCACCAAATCAGAGTTTTTGTATTGCAAAAACAACTTGATTGTTTCTCAAAGTTCAAAAAAGCATGTCATTACTAGGCCTCGGGAAAGCCACTGTATATCAATGTGGCACAGCAAGATGCAATGTTCATCGCTCATTTCGTCACAAAATAATTGGAAAATTCTGTGATTTTTATCTTGCTTTCTCATGAAATTAACCATTTTAATGCATGTATCAAAAACATTTTTTATACTTTTTGAGGCAAGATAATCGTTCTTTCAAAACAAAAGTAACTTCTTCAACGAAACCGTTCAAGTAGCTGCTCTGTAGCCAATGATCTTTGTACCCCTTAACATCTTATCTGTACCCTTAAGGGGTACCAGTACCCCGGGTTGGTAACCTCTATTCAACACCATGGACGTCTAAATAGTAGTATCTGGACTGAAAACAAAAGTGCAATAGAGCAAATCGCTGACCAAATTGTGGCTAAAAGAAATTTGTAGTAAAAGCGAGTGTATGACGACGTGGCTTGCTGAGTATCAGTTTACTATAAGCAGCTGTAAGAGAGCAAATATTAAAGTACTGCTTATGTAAGAAAATAGAGTTCGCAGATGAAAATTAAAGAAAAATTTCATGAGTGTAAATCGATAAAAAATGAAATCTAATGCTGAATTGTAAAAATATAAGTCCGCCTGATCTAAATTGAAGTTATTCTTACGTATATGTGTATATGTATATTATGTGAACTCAGTTACGTTGGTAACCAAAATGGTAACTTGAAAAAAAATGCAAAGTTAAAAGTACCAGTTTTTTTGTAATTAAGTTAAAAAGATGTACTATAGGTATTAGAGCTATAAAATCAATATAAAAAAATGAAAAAGCTATTGGTGACAAATGAACTGTTTGAACCACAGTAAATATGAAGTTATACCAAATATTGTTTTAGTTGCCTAGGTTAAAATGATATGTTTTGTTACATGCAATCATTTCACCTGCTAAAATTTGTATTTAAAATCTTAGAATTGAAAGTCCGTCTGAAATTTGTATTTAGCTGGTTAATGTGCATTGTATTTTACTTTCAAGTTATAGTAGTATTATAATTTTTGTGTGGCCACGACCAACGAGAAGTATTTACAAATACAATTAATATAGCCTTTTATGAAAACATATTTTTTAATTTGAACGTACTTCTGTTTATTATTATAAAAGCCATGATGTTATAGAAGAACTTCGAGGTCCAGTCTACTCAAGTGATTTCTGTTGTGCCCATAAAAAAGCCACTTTACAAAAAATTGCTCAAAGAGGTGACGTTGCTTACCTACACTGGCAACTTTACTAAAAACGGAAAGCAGCATATAGACCAAAACTGCCATACAAAAAAGTTTAATCAAAATATTTGAATTATCGCAGCTAATTGCTTTAAATATCAACTTAAAAGTTTATGACGTTGTGGTGAGATCGTTGGTACACAAGTTAAAAGCCGATTTCGCTTTTTGCAAGAATGAGTCTCAATAAGGTTATACGTACATACAAGTAACAATGCCAATTTTATTGTACTTCTCGCTCTAGATTTTGTCTCGGCCCAAAGTGTTTTTCTTTCTCTCTCTCTTGAGGAAATATTGTTTTAGTTCCAAATTTGCAGAAACGGTTAATATTATTTTCTTTGATGACGATTATCTTTTTTAACAAAATCGCAGACTTTTAAACTAAACGATCGGCAGTTTCAATATTACTATGCGTGATGCTAAATCAAACAATAAAGGTGTTACGAAATCCAATTTGCGATTAGCCGGCACGTAAAAAGAAGAAAGGAAAGCGCCGATAATAGAAATATAACAATCCAAAATTAATGGTCCCTGAAAACAAGCTTCACGATTGCCTGCATGCTAAACATGGAGTGCACAATGCAGCAAGCCGCGAGCCAAAATACACATACAAGTACAATGCACAAGGCAATATAAAAGCAGTTAGCCAATAACTTGCGCAATATTTTACAAATTCATCACAATTAAATGCATAAAAGACTGCTTGCAGAAGAGGAGTTTACTAAAACGTCATAGATTAAAATCAAGGCTCCGAAACAAGAAATTAAATTTTAAATTTTGTTTCGTACGGCATTTCGTTAAGATTGAACAAAAAGAAGACTTACGCCTGAAGCTAAACCAAGGTTTGAAAGTGTCCACTGGATAATCTGATTTATGGAACAGGTGCAGAGTACTTAGCTATTCATTAGTAAGATCTGTATTTACTAAAACTTTTATTATTATTATCTCTATTTATCCTCCTGTCTCGCAAAAAAACTTCGGAGCCGTCATACTTAAGGCAGCCGTTAACCGATTTCCTTGATTTGCTTTTGAAGATGCCAAAATATTTTTTCTTTGTTTTTATTTTGTTATATGATTGAAATCACTTTCTGAGACCACCAAGCAACGTACCCGCTAAGCTGTGCACGTGTGCGCGCGCACATATGTGCTAAAACTAGCGCAGACACGATTTCAGAAATGAAGAATTTTTTTCGAGTTCATTACGTTTTTGAGACAAAAATTGAGAATCAGAGTCAATAATATAAGTTTTACTTGGTAAAAAAAGAGTAAATTTTGCACACAAACAAATTTCTGCGCACACACACAGCTAAAAGTTAGAGGAAACATTACCACCAAGCTAAGGAAAATTACCTAAATAATTGTTTCAAAGGACACAACGGAATGACAAGAGTAGGAATTGAACCCAGATCGCGTTGATGGTTTTAGCCTACAATACGGCGCTCTTATCAGTATGGGAATGCTGCGTTAGTAAAAAAATGCGTTCTCGTTGCACGGAATCTCTAGTTTCTGTTTGTGTTTGCTTGAAATTTTTTTATAACTTTTAAATGGGCCAACAAATACTTTAAAATTTGCTGGTGGTCTCAAATTCTGAAGTATTGCAGTGCATATCGCTTTCAGCTCCAAAAAAGTTGTACGTATTTGCAAGACCTGTTTTTCCACAAAAACTGGCGAATTTTATTAAATAATCAATATTTTTTGATAATGTTCTTCAACCAAAAAAATGCTCTTTGATAATGGGTACTTAAACTATTTTTTGATAACGTTCTTCACTAGTTTTTGAATTGACAAACAAATGTAAATCAGACGCAAGTTACAAATATAAAAAAAAAAGAAACCATTGCAGTTGAAATTGAAATTCCATATTTTGCAGTTGAACTTTCATATCCAGAGAAACAATCTCACATACTCGGAAAAGATATTTCTGAACTTATCTGAAAATTTTCTGTCGTGCACTTAGCATTAATTTAAAAAACGTGTAAAGTAGGAAATTATTTCAATTTAAAATCAAACGTACCTGCGCTATGGTTGTCAAATGTCGTATAACGCTTTTTGTGCCCGTGCAATGCGGGTCTGACTTATCGGTAACAAAAGCAAGGAAACACTTAAACTTAGGTACTTTGGTCAAAAGTAAAAAAAGAAACATATCATTGCAATACTTGTAATAAAAAAGATACGGATAGTTCAATGAATTATTTTTTCCTGTTATAAAGAAATGTATATTAAACTACACTTATAAAATTTACGAAGCTTTATTAACTAAAAAAATCAAGCAAAATTAAATAAACAACTATAAAAAAATAGTTCGTCTTTTTACTACAACTACTTTAATTTACTCATGTGATTATTATTCCTCTTTTCCTTTTTCTCTATTTTTTCTTTGGAAATATGGCGTTGTTGTAATAATTACTGAATTGTCATTGCTTTTGAATTAAATTAGTAGTACCAGCGTGAGTATAAACTTGAGAAAACAGTTGTGTATATTTAGTTTATTTGTATATAAGTATCGTTTATGGTTTATTATTAAATTGTGCTAAAAAATTTTTAGATACCTAGATAAGGACTTATAAAAGTCGAAAATGTTCAACTTTTTTGTTTTTAAATAAAACTTTGCAAGCTAAATGATAAAAAGTCGGTTTCTGATTGCTAATATTTACAAACGGATTTTAAAACTTTTCTCTCTTCCTAAATAAAGTAAACTAATTGGGCATAGAAGACCTTCCTTTGCCCAAAAAAATATTTTTTTACTGGTATAATTTATACCTTGGTAACCATGCTCATTGCCCAAAAAATCGTATTATACTTCAATTTTTTTGTGGACAAATCAGCACAGGGAGCAATCATGCTTCCCGCCACCCGCTTCGTACGGCAGTGCTTTGCTTAGCAACACTTTTTAATTTTAAAATTACCTGCTACCTGCTACAGTTTGCTTAAAAAAGAATAAAATTATTTTATAATTATAGTTAGTCATTTTAGTTGTCCTTTAACCAAGCCAGGGTCAGCATTGCAAATATCACCTTTTAAGTCTACGGCAATGCGATTGTGAATTAAACTTCTACCGTGGAACAGGGTTCTTTAAACTGAGTTTTATGGAATCTTGGAGATCTGTAGACTCTTAAGGAATTTCTAGATATTAAAGAGAAATGATAGTAAAATGTAATTTCAAAAATAAAAAAATTGTTTCCAAATTAAATTATAAATAAATGCTTTGCTTCTTGCGTAATTTTTGTAAGATACAATAAATTGATTTTAAGGTCCGGAATAAAAAAATAACTTAATTTATAGCCTTAAGGTAAGCACCATTAGTATATCCAAGCGACTTAAAAAAGCTGCGTTCTAACCATGGACTTCCAAATAGTAGTATCTGGACTGGAAACGAACTTTTCGCAGCGACCAACATAAGTCCTACGATAAAGATAATCTTGTTTATAAAACAAAATCTAGTACCGCATATTTCATAATTCTGAGAAAAAATTGTTAACCGCTACATGTTTTTTTAAATACTTTTTTAAATTATTAAATGCGATTTTTTTAAATGTTATTTAAATGTAAAAAAGCTGAATTCGAATTTTTAAGCGGTCAAATATGTTAACTACATATATAATTAAATTTTCCACTCTTACTCTCAAAATTTACTTTCTGGTGACACAAGAAAATAAAATACTGTAGAATAATTTTACTAAATGAACAGAGTTTGATACGTTAATAGATATTTAACTATAGTGACTGAGTGACGCAGCTCACTTTATCAAAATATTTCACAGACTACTAAATTAAAAATCCATGCTAAATAAACATTACTGAAAATAATTTAGATGCAATAAATCTTGAGATACAATAGCAGCTTGAAAGTGACCAGACCATGAAGCACAAAGCTGTGCTTGCAATTTTGAAGTTGAAGATATGACCCCTAGTAGCTTCAATGTATTTAGAAAGATAAATTTCATCAATCATAACAATTATTTTCCATTTAAGTGCATTTAGTTGTGAGTATCACATTTGTAAATATCTTTCGTCATCTAGTCCAATTCTTTTATCTAAATTTATTGTAATTTTTTCAAATTTTTTATCGAAGGCAGCATAATGACTTGCTCCTCTAATAACCTTTCATACGCTTTTGCACTTGTGGCAAAAATAACGTACGACATTATCAGTAATTTGGATGAATATCTTTTTCATTTCTTGCTGGTAAAAATTAGTTAAAATTGATCTATCACAAACTGGATGAAAGGTCTAATTTGGTCACTTTTGGTAAAAAGAAAAAATTCGTTCAGCAGGTGGCATCATTTGCTACTTTTAGTGAATGGTCACTTCTAGATCAGCATTTATAAATATTAAAGCTTTAATGGAAAGAGGTGGTTGTGGTGTGGTGAATTTCTTCAAATATTTTTCCAAGAAGATCATTAAAATTTTCAATTTTATTAGCATTTACGCATTGTTCCTCAGGCCTTGCTGTTGCATTTTCATGTCGAGAAGAACATGAAGCAATACCTGAACAAGCGGTGATGCTTTTATGAGTATAATAGGCAGGCAAATTGTTAAAAATAGAAGGATATGCATTGTCTTTCAACCTTCTTTTTACCAATCTTATTGTTCCTTTTTTTCTTTTGCATCTGTTTCTACGGACGAGGGGAATGACTCGTCTAAACCTGCGCAGTCTGGTATTCGAAAAATTCAAATTGTTTTGGATCAACAAATGATTTAATAGCGTGAGTGTGACACAAAACAATTTCGGTTACACAATTTTTAACCGGGAAACTATTTGAAATCAGAAACAATTTATCTAGAATTAACAAATGATCTAGACCTTATTCAAATAGAAAGAAAAATAAATACAAAACGCAAAATGGAAACAAATAACAAATTTTGAATAATGGAAAATTAAAACAAAAGGATTAATAGAAAAACATCACTAACGCAAATAAACACTTATTACAAAACATACCTAACCCTACTCTAGCTAAATCAGCGTATAAACAAACACTAACCTAACCCTAAACTAGCTAAGCTAAAGTTGACCAAGTTGAATGGATGAAAAACCCAGATATAACGCATAATTACGGCGCTAAACTGTTTTTTAAAGTCAAACGTAGGAAAATTCTAAATTAAGAAACGCTATGGAAAAGTTACTTAAACAAAGCTTTTTAAGAACAAAATTCGTGCCGCGAGAGAACGAACAGAGAAAAAACAAATTACAATAATTATGCGCCGCGAGAGAAGGAATAGAAAGAAAACAAATTACAATACTGATTAACTAAGTTGAAGAATTAGCGACGCGAGTTCAAATCTTTTTTTTTTTATTTTTATCTCTATATTTATCCTCCTGACTCGCAGGAAAGCGACGGAGGCGCTATACATAGGGTAAGCAATGATGATCAAGGAGATGCCAAGATATTGCTGTCCGCTAGTAATTTAGTAGAGATATTACTGTAATTTAGAATTGTTTGTCAAGACCACCAAGCAGGGGAAAGTGCTGTAAAGTGTCTTTCCCAAGAACACAACAGAATGGCGCGAGCGGGTTTTGAACCGAGACCATGTTAATCATCAGTCCGGTGCTTTAACCACTCGACCACGCTGCCGACAATCCAACAAAAAACGGTAAGTTAAAAAATAAATAACAAATTTAAAACAAATAATAATCTTTTTGCCAAGCGGGAGGTTTTATTGTTCGCCTTCTTGACGGGACCTCACAGCTTGGCGCATCATCCGTCGCAACAGCGTATGTCCTGTTGATCAGAAGAATCAAAAACAAAGTCTTTTTCCTTAAAATGAAGGGAACAAATTCTGGCATTCTTTGATGGATTGAAATTTTTTCTTGCAATTCGTTTCAACTGAATGGTTAAGAAGTTTTTTATTATTAAATGAAAAAGTATAAAATGTGATATTGGAATCCTAATTTTCTTTGGCATAACCAGAGCGACAGTTAATGGCTGCACATTTGTTAACCATTGTGCATGAATATGCCTATTTTCAAACCAATAGCAACAATAGAAAAAATCAAAATGAAGTTAAAAACCCAGATTAACTCTAACAAATAATAATGATATAATGGTAAACTACAAATAATAACTGTAATATCTTAACAAAAATTAAGTTAGATTATCAAATAAGCATATTTGACTCAGTTTTTACATTAAACAAACTCTGTGTTAACGTTATATAATAGCAATAAAAAAATCACTTTTATGTTATTTTTACGTTATAAACACTTGAATATTACTTGAAAAAAGCACTTTAATTTTTCCTACCTATTCTCTAGTTTTGAATAGTTTTGAATCCTACCTATTCTCTAGTTTTGAATTGAATAGAATACAATAGTTTTGAATTGAATAGAACACGATAGTTTTGAATAGTAATGCTTCTGTAATATCCTTTACGGTTAACTGGAATACTGTACAAATAAAATAATTTTTCACTTGATTGCCACCTATTTTTGTGAAAAAACAAGTTTACTTTTAACAGCGTTTCATTTCACTCAGTTATTTGTCTCTGCTGCAACTCTCCATGTATTAAATGACTTCACTACTGCAATCGCGATTGTTCGCATTTGCTTTGTTGGTCGACGGCTGCCGCAATCGCGCTTTCTTTTCTCTAAGCCTCATGTTGGTCGGCGATAGCTGTGATTTTGGCTTTGTTTCCGGTCCAGATACTACTATTTAGAAGTCCACGATTCTAACTATCTGTGCTATGGTGAATTTTGTTTCCTTTCACAGTTAAATCAGCATAATTAATGCAATCTAAAGAAGATTAATGGGTTTTTAGGTTAACAGTTTGTAATAACAAAACTTAAGCTACAATTTAATCAGATATAATAAATTACTAGGAGTACTGCAGAATGGATTCTTTTGTTTAAATACAATAAACACCAGCTGATGTAACCTGAAACTGTCATTTTGTAAATGATTCCGCTTTTTTTCTCATTAGCTTGTAAAGACCCAAATGTAGAAATAAAAAAAGTTACTTTTTTGCTGTGCGTCTTCGGACATTGCAAATGTTTCCGGGTGTTTGATTTTTCGATTGTTTGATTGTACTTTAATCTTATACGGCACCCAAAATGATTTGCAGTTGCGTGCCATCATGTGTCCAGTTGTTTTTAGAGAAAAGCGCTTCCCCTGTGCTGTTGTCTGACAATATTTTTTAATTTCGTAGAAAGCGCAAGTCAATCTAAAGTCTATATAATAAACAAGATTTAGCTTTGTGCTTTGTTGTTACATGCAAAATTCAGAAGAACGGCATTTCCAAACAAAATTAATGAAAATGCAGCAATTTTGTGATAAATTATTTTTTAAAAGTTCTTATTTAATATAAAAAGATGCCAGATTAAACTTGCGCTTTGAAAATGTCTAAAATAATTGCGGCGCAAGCGCTAGCGCAGTAAAATTACTTGCGGCGCGAGCAGCAATTGAATCAAAAATGTCAAAAATATACAAAAAAAAAAGAAACATGAAATTGAACAAAAATGTCAATCAAAAAAGTCCCTAGCGCAAAATGCCCAACTCCGCCACTTGTCTCTTTTGTAGATGACCGAACCATTTCAATCTCGAACCCCCTGCTTATCACGTAATTGTCTCACACTCACAGACCCACGAATTACCTCATTTTTTATTTTTTGTAATAACATTCTAATTTTATTTTTTCTAATATGTCTCCAAAAAAAATCTCAGCGTTTTCATTTCAGCCACTTTCAGCTCAAATGATACGTATCGTATACATTATGCATGCTCAATATACAGAATGTTCATAAAGCCTTTAGACAATTGAAAAAATTTATTGCAAAGACAGTTGATGAGATATCTTACATAGATTTGTTTTATATTAATCAGTGTTTATTAAAGTTTTTAGTCAAACTAATATTTTGTGTTTTAGATTAAATTTTTATATGAATAATAAAGGTGTTAATAAACCCGTGCAAAATGGCTACTCTTCAAGAGAAGGAACAATTTTCCCAGATGTTCTTGGTCACCCACTTTTAACTGTATCCAACACTGACCCTGTCTCTAAAAATTTCTTGTGCCATCGATAAATTGAAGGACATGATGGTGGATTTCTTTCTTACTTAGTTCTGTATTTTCGCTGAGTCTGAACATCCGATTTTGTCTCAATAAACCAGGATACACTTTGTGTCTTCTTTTCAGGAGTAGCCATTTAACACATAAAAATTTAATCTGAAACACAAAATTTTAGTTTGACTAAAAACTTCAATAAACACCGATTAATATAAAACAAATCTACTGTATATAAGATATCTCGTCAACTGCCTTTGCAATAAATTTTTTAAATTGTCTAAAGACTTTATGGAAACCCTGTAGATCACTTCTCAAGATGTGAGCCGAAGAAGGTTGTGAGTTCCGGCATACTTAGCGTGACAGTGACTTTTTTTGTCCTATTATTTTTTATAAAAAGTTGCTCGTTTCCATGTTTGTTGTAACTAAGCAACATTCTTCATATGATTCAAACTATTTTTACTTAGGCATTAGTATAAATCATTTACTTATTTTAAGGAATAATTATTTTGATAATTACTTTTTATCTGTTTAGCCGCGATCTGATAAAAAATCGCCTCAAAAGAATATTACAATTCATTAAATTTATGCGTGTGAAAATATTTGCCAGATTGCGATTGAGAAAATTTAATCCTTTATATTGTATTAATAGTACCGGTAATCCATAATCTAAGCAAATTCTTCAATAGCTGTTCATTTTTATTCCTTTTTATTCGATAAAGTTTTGTTTCAGCGAAGAGTGTGGAGTGGTGACTTCGAGGTTCGAACCCAGATTTTTGTTTGTCTTGTGTTCTGTCATAATTAATTTAACTGCGTCTTTTTAAACGTTTCAAATTACTTTCTTGTGTTGCGCCCGACGGGTCAAATTTTGATTTCGTTTTGTTAAAAAACGGTGTGATTTTTTTTCGACTGGCAACGAAGAATTAAAAATTAAACATATACAAGGTTGCAGCAACCTAAGGAAATGAAAAAAACAAAGAACTAAAAATTTCTTAAACGCTACAGTAATTGAAGTACAATAGCTTAGACAAAATCGTACGCAAAAATATCTTTTTTCAGCTGTGTAATATTCATCAGTTTTTAAGGTAGCATTTTTGTCCGGGCTTCAAGATCGAAGACAGTCAAAACCTAATTGAACAGTTAACTCTCAAGCTTTTAACAAAGTTTATTTTATTCAAGTAACTCGCACCTGAACGAATTTTTTCAGCATAGCATAGACCAGTGGTTCTTAAACTTTTTGAGACGAGCTTCTTTTTTTACTCGAACAAAACTTGCGCCTCCTCTTTTCATGAAAACAAAATTTCTTGTTTTCTTAAAGCAAGCAAAACGTGGGCCCGCTTTTGACGACAAAAACAAAAAAACAAATCCCATCAGATTATATTTTTAGTCAGTCGTTGGCACACAAGTTAAAAGATGATTTCGTTTATTGCAAAATGAGTCTTGCATTAATTGTTAGCGGATACAAAATACGACACCAACGGTATTGTACAGAACAAGACTCAATAATGACCGATTACTGATAGACTCAAGATTGCTCTAGTTTTTTCTTTGTTTTAGGTTTCCGTCTCAGTCTCCGATGATATCTGTCTAAATGAGCGACTTTATTTATTATTTATTTCATCTCGATATTTATCCTCCTGACTCACAGGAAACTGACGGAGGGGCTAATACAGGGTTTCCCAAACTTTTAGTTCATCGGTACCCTTTGGACACTGTAGCAGATTTGAATGTATCCCCGAAATTTTGTGACGTTTCTCTAAAAAAAGGCTTTCAGTTAGAATCATTGACGTACCAGCCCAAAAAATTTTGAGGGGCAATGAAGTTTTGCCCGAATCTTGTGACGTTTGCCCAAATCATGATTTTTTAGTACTTTATGGATAGGTCAAAAAAATTGTCTGGAGAAAAAATTTCGTCTTGAAATCATGGTAATCTCTAAAAAAAAAAAAGATGTTCACTTGGATTCAGTCACATATTTTTCAATTTTCGTCCCAAAATCAAGGTGTTCTTTAAAAAAAAAGTCTTCACTTGGATTCAGTCCCCATTCAAACCCAAAATCACGGTGATCTGTAAAAAAGTCTTTCCTCTTAATTGTCCTGTTTGACGTAATTACAATCGACCGGATTCAAAAATTCTAGACATTTGAGTCTATTATTTCTTCCGGACACGAAATTTAACTGAAATAAGGATATTCTTTCACATAATAATGTACCCCTAGAGAAGCCTAAATGTACCCCAGTTTGGGAACCCCTGCGCTAATACATAGGGTAAGCCACAGCCTACTAAAGATACGGCCATATATGTCACATTTTCTGAACTGTTGCTAACAGGGCTATGCCCTATTTCTAATACTACGGTTTACTGTAGTTTCAAAGCTAAACAATTGCGTTTTAAAAACGTCTCAACAAACTGAATAGCATCCCTAAATAATTTTTCAATCTTTATCTGCTAAATATCAGCAGCATTTATAATATTTTTACCGTCAAACATCATTAAACACAGCTTACATATAAGAATTAAATCATATATTTTACGGATCGAAATTAAAAATTAAGAGCTCTAAATCGATGTACTCAATGGAACAACACCATATAATAAATTTAATAGAACAACACCATTATGCTGCCTAAAATTAATTTTGTCAGATTTGTTATTATTTTGTACATGCGTAGTCTGTGCCTTGTGTTCTTGATTGTTTGAGTCTTGGTTTCATTTTGGTAATGGCGAGCAGCATGTTATCTTTTTTTCGAAGTCTATTTCTATTCTTCTTCTTCAGCTAAAAAAGAAGAAAAAACCTTGCTATATGGAGGAAGTGCTAGGAAGTTCTATTAATTTGCTTATTGCCACTTGTGCTAACCCAGAAAAAGCATTCAACAAAGGAGACCAAAATTTTGTGATTGAAACCCTGTCATAAACAACTTCAATACCAAGATTGTCTTGAAGTTCAATCAATTCTTCATGAAAAGAATCTTCATCATCTGTAGTTGCTAGAAATGACTTGAAAAGTTCACTTTCTTTTCTTTATGCATGCTTAATTTTTAGTATAAATTTAAGATAAAAACCTGAAAAAGGGAGAAATCTGAAACAATTAAACATGCCCGACTATTCAATATCACTATTAATACATAAAAAACTACTTTAATTCTAATTGCTGATAAGTCCCAATATTTCATCTCAATACCCCCCTGGGAGTATTGAGGCAAACTTTATGAACCCCTACTTTACAATCAAACTGCAAATGTTATTGAAGACATTTTCACATTGATAAATTATAAAAATGATATTCCAGTAAATTTTTTAGTGTAATTTCTGTTGTTCATCTAGACTAGGGATTCCCAAACTGGGGTACATGTACCCCTAGGGGTACATTTAGGCTTCTCTAGGGGTACATTATTATGTGAAATAATATCCTTATTTCAGTTAAATTTCGTGTCCGGAAGAAATAATAGACTCAAATGTCTAGAATTCGGCAGCGTGGTCGAGTGGTTAAAGCACCGGACTGATGATCAGCATGGTCTCGGTTCAAAACCCACTTGCGCCATTCTGTGTGTCCTTGGAAAAGACACTTTACGGCACTTTCCCCTGCTTGGTGGTCTTGACAAGCAGTTCTAAATTGCAGTCATATCTCTACTGAATTACTAGCGAACAGCAATATCTTGGCATCTCCGGAAGCAGGTCGGGGTAATTGCTTACCCTATGTATAGCGCCTCCGTCGCTTTCCTGCGAGTCAGGAGGATAAATATAGAGATAAAATAAAAAAAAAATAAATAAAAAAATAAATTTTTGAATCCGGTCGATTGTAATTACGTCAAACAGGACAATTAAGAGGAAAGACTTTTTTACAGATCACCGTGATTTTGGGTTTGAATGGGGACTGAATCCAAGTGAAGACTTTTTTTTTTAAAGAACACCTTGATTTTGGGACGAAAATTGAAAAATATGTGACTGAATCCAAGTGAACATCTTTTTTTTTTTAGAGATTACCATGATTTCAAGACGAAATTTTTTCTCCAGACAATTTTTTTGACCTATCCATAAAGTACTAAAAAATCATGATTTGGGCAAACGTCACAAGATTCGGGCAAAACTTCATTGCCCCTCAAAATTTTTTGGGCTGGTACGTCAATGATTCTAACTGAAAGCCTTTTTTTAGAGAAACGTCACAAAATTTCGGGGATACATGCAAATCTGCTACAGTGTCCAAAGGGTACCGATGAACTAAAAGTTTGGGAAACCCTGATCTAGATTGAGCAACTTGTTGGCTCAATAACAAATTAATTTAGTGAATTAACCAATTTTACTTTAGCTTTGCTCTCTGTCTTTTTTTAAAACCTACAATTGTATCTTTTAGAACAGAATCGTTAGCAATTTGTTGTTTGTTGTTATAAAAAACTTTACAATTATCTTTACAATAGAAAGCATTGCTCAATTGGAATGTTCATTACACAAAAAATTGGAGCAAGGCAAATATTGAAGCAGCACATGAATTGCACCATTGCAAGCAGGCAAAAACCACTGCTTTTGAATGAATTCGTTGTGGAAGTCTAATAATGCAAAACCTTTATTAACTAAATCAGCAAGAGAAATAGATGGTACAGTTAAACCGCCATGTTATAAATTATTGAAGTATGATACATCAGTGCTTTCATCAGTTAAATGACATAATGTGCAAGTAAGTCTTTTCTTTGCAAATCTCCTGGGTATGAGAATAAACTACATCCGGTTGTGAGCTTATCTTTGATAAGGTGTGACGAATGAGAAAACCCTGTCACAACTTCCTCCAGGTCACCCTTAGGAAAAATGTAGCACCTGTGAGCCTCCCTAAACATGGGTTACTAAAAAAATAAATAAATAAATAAATAAATAAAATAAAAAATAATAATACTAATAGAAAAAAAAACAATTTAATTTTTCTTCTATTATATTGATTGATAAAATTTGGTTGAAATTGTTAGAAATTAACTTACAGGTTGATGGCATGATACTTCATTTCTATGCTCAATTAACATTACTTTCGTGTTCTGTTTATGATTGTTTACTACTTGTTTTGTGCATATTGTGTGAGTGTGTGTGGGTGTTCAGGGTCAGCGATCAGGCATTTTTAAATAATTACTCTTGTAACCTTGAATTGGCGCATGTTTCAACGTATATCGTTTTGTCGTTGATTCTTTTTTTTTTCGACCACATGTGTGCATTTTAATATGATTATCTGCTGTGTAACGGACGAAAAATAAAACCTTGATTGATTGATTGATTGATTTTTAGTTTTTTAGCGATGTACCCAGCAATGGTAAAAGAAACTTCTGCCGATTTAAAAGTAAGCTCTAACGTATTAATATCACAAGCAGCTTTTTCAAGTTCAGCCATGAATCTGTTTGGTGCAAATGATGGTTTTGAAATATCAATTGTAAGCAAATTGTTGAGCAAAATTGCCAACAAAGTACCAAAGAAATGTCTGAGACACTTGCTGTCTGCATTACAATGTCACTGCAAGAGCTTCATTTACAGAGTATTAGAAAAGTGTCTCAAACATTTCTCTGGCACTTTGTCATGAATTTTGCTCAGCAATTTGCTTGCAATTGTTCATTGTCAAGACTGCATACCCTTCCTCTGCCTTTTTCATTTTCAAGGCTCTGATTTACACTACGGAATTTCTGGAGGTACCTTTGTACTGCCCATAGTATACTCATCACGATGCTCTGTTGATATTGGCAAGAGTTTTGGAGGCATTGTGCCTGAGCTGGAACTCATGAAACATAAGTTAGCCAAGGCCATGTTTTTTTGTGTTTATCATTAAGAATTTGTATGCTTTAAAAATATTTTTTGTTGAAAATAAATTAAAAAATATTTAAGAGCACACATCAATTATTATGTATACTAAAATTGACCAAAAATAAACAACAAACGTTATGTTAAAATAGTTTTGCAAAACACAGTACTTTGAGCGGCCATTATTTTTGTAACAACCTAATATACAGTATCTGGTCAAAATTGCATTTCTTCCACTAATAAACCACTGTTGAAGAGGTACTGGATTTTCTTGAATTTGGAGATACAAATGCCTATCATTATTAATTTTAATTGCTTCTGAAAAAAAGGAAAGCCACTTTTCTCATCAAAAAGAATTGTGTAATAAATTATATAATCTTTAGTTTGATGGGCTAAGTAACCAAGTGATTCATTTTTTTGCAGTAAGATCATTAAAAGATTTATTGATATTGTAGCGTGAGTTGTTTTGGCACACAGTAAACTTTAAACTCCTTTTATTGAAAAGGGGCACAATTTGAAACGAACAGACAAAATAACACTAAAACTTCGGAATTAGACAGTAAGCGGAATCTTCGCTTGATGACGTTGCAAGGATGAATCTCGAATTAAATTGCACAGCGGCTATATGAGTCTCTTTCTCTATTTCGTTACGTCTTTGTCGCTGTTTCGGTCTGTCTCGGAATGTCTGAAAATATCTGACCGGCGATTTGGCCAGCGAGTATATATATATGTCACAAACTTTGTTCGGGAATCCCAAAGGACCAGTTGAGCTAGGTAACCCGAATACCTGCGCTGAAACAAAGCTGTGTCTAAGTTTTATTTTATTCCGGCTCAAGAAGTAGTCTTGCTATGAGCCAGGAGCTTTTATACAGTTGGTTTAACGAAAGCTCGGATTGGTTTCGTTGAAGACTTTTCTTCACAACAAACAGAGACCACTGTCTCTAATAACAACAAATGTATTACAAAAATCACGACCGACGAAACTTCTATTCCACGCTTTGCCAAACTGCAAAGCGAAATCAACACTATAACTCGACTCAATCAACACAAATAATTCTACCTCTGTAGAATAAAACTGCCAACCACTGGCACAAAATAAATTCAACACTCGACGACCAATATAAAAACTAACGGGCCTCCCGCGCCCAACCAAATTACTTCCACTCGAGTCGTCTCCAAATCACATCTCATCTTAATAATTCGCCACGCATCGGCTTATATAGAAACCAAGATCACGTGACGTAAACTTGCTCGTAAATTTGAGATTTAGCCAGAACTCCCTGGAGAGATCGCTGAGCTCGAATCAAGTGGCATATACGCGAACATTCTAGTACAGTGACCTTGATCAAAAACATATTACGTCAATACAAAGAGAAAAAAAAGATACATGTATCGAGCAATAGAGACCGAATCGGACGTATGCGAAACCAGCGCTCAAAGATACGCAATTATTCTCTTATAACGAAACTATGAATTACTTTTAACGGGGAAAAATTACATCGTTATGATTAAACTTATTATGAAGTGTGACAATATAACGTCAGAGTAATGTTATAGACTTTTTATTATGACGCCTGACCTTTTTTACAAGTAAAACCACGAAACGTAGGTCACGTGATCAGGCTACATCCTGCTTGCGGTGTGTTCAAAATAATTACACAAAAGGCAGAAATGATCTTTGATGGAGCGATCACCCAACAATCAGTTGGGGGGAACAACGGAAAGGCGGTACATAAAGAAAATATCAAAAAATGCAAAATTATCACATGACGATTGTCATGGCACACTGTGCAGCGAGTGGAAGAGCGCTGCAAGCCGAGTTTGTAGCGAGCGAAATACAACATGTGAAAATACATTTGCGGAAAACTTTGCAAAACCGAAGCAAATACATGCACGAAAGACGGTTCGCGGTAATGAGTTCGCTACATATCTTCCCCCAGATTTTTGGTGACATAGCAGACGAAGGCTGATCGGTCCATCGGAAATCGACAAAAAAAAGGTTTACAAAGTAGCGACGAATCTGAAAAAGCAAACAGACCGCAGCAAAAATTTTCAAAAGCAACACATTATTATTGAAGCACAATATTATGACTACTCTGGCGTGTTGGCCTCAGAGATGGGGTTTTTGCAAGACTGTTACGGGTAGCTAGCAAAACGCCGGGCATAAGTGATCGCATGCAATGATGGAAAGTACAGCCGCCCAAAACAAGGAGAGCAAGAAAAAGAAACTAATTATTTCGTTAAAAAATGGATTTGATATAGACGAAATAAGTTGCATGCTGTATCAATAACGTAATCGGAATTTGCTGAAGTTTCAGCAGTGGCCGATCTAGTAGAAACGAATTAAGGTGCTCGTGAATAAGGTTAGCATTATTGTTTGTGCGTAAAATTGAAGCCTAAACCTGAAGTCAAAGTCTTCAAAGCCTAAATCGGAAGTAGGGAAGAGGCTACTAATTTCTTCATAATTGGGCGCATCAAAATGTACGTCAACGGGCCCCAGATTGGGAGAAAGGCGATATACATTTGAACGAACATGCGTAAGAGAATAGTTTTGAAAAGTGTACAAATATTTCGCTACTCGAAAAGTAAAAACGCGGCCAGGAATGTAATTTTCAATAAACTGGACGCCGGGATAAACATTTCCGTCCAGTTAAATTTGACCAAGGGTAAGATTGCCTCGGCTATTTACATAATGGACAAGTGGACGTGAAGAAAAATGTCGCTTAAATTGTGAGGAATGCAATAAAGTGGCGTTAATTGGCCGCAAACAACTTGTCGCAAAACATCATCTGTAGTAATAGCAGCGACAGGCCTGCGAAGTAGCAAAGAAAGAATTTGGCCAGGAAATTGGCGGCTTAGAATAGAATAAATAATTGGAAATATGGTTTTCAATTTAGCATTCAAGAAAGTCGACGCTTAAATCAAGGTGACGAAAGCTTTCCTGCAGCAAATATGCATTCTCAGATAAAAATCGAGCAAATTGCGGGTGCAGAACAGTGGCTGAAGTTTAAACGCAATAAACAAGGGGCTTAAAATGAAAGCCTTTTAGTTACCTGCACTTGAGAGGCGAAAGAAACGAGCGATGCAAAGTCAGAAAGAAAATAAAAGTTTTCCAAGTCGGCTAGATGTTCAAAGTGTTTAGGGAATTCGGTGCAGTGCGTAATTTTAGCTGGTTTTTACAGCTCGCATGACTGCGGACGAACTATTATATATGCGGGAACGTCACGGAAAAAAGGAGATAGATAGATAAGGTTTTTGCGAAGGTCGTGGTTGATGGGAGTCGCCGTTAGCTGTGGCATGGCGAACCCATGGGAGGTTCGGCTCAGTGTGTTATGTTTAGGAACATTTACATTGGACGCATAAGAGAAAAAAGAACGAGGCGACCTGCGTGATTTGGAATTGTTCTTTGTAGGAGGGTTTTCTAGCCGTTGTTGAAAGGACAAAATTGCAGCCTCATGAACGCTAGGCGCTGCAGCAAAGTAATTTCGTTGGTCATGAATAGAATGAGCGATTGTGTTAGCTGCGTCTACGTTGTGTATTGCGTTGTATGCTGCAAAAGCTTCAAGCGGAAACTTGTTAGTGATGTCAGTCGAGCTAGTTGACGAGGGACGCGATTCAATAGCGTCACTCGCGTTTGTGCAGGAAATACGATTTACGTAATTGCTCTGTGTCCGCGACGTGTGATGTCAACGGTACATAGAATTTTGTGGCAAAATAAAAGTGTTGTTCACAACGTCAATGCCAAGGCCGAAATGACGCAGAAATCGGTGCCTACAATGGGAACGGCAACATCGGCTACTTTAAAAGTCCACCCAAGAGTATAACGTGCTCCTACGTCTATGTTTAGTTTCTTGGTCCCAAAAATTCGAATCGGGGTGCCGTTGGCGGCAACTAAATCTTGCGGACCGTAATATGGTTTATAATATTTGCAGGGTCATACTTATTTTGGCGCCCATATCAAGGAGAAAATGCATGTTTGAACAAGGGTTGTAAAAAACTTTGAACAGCTGGAATAAGATGCCACGCGGTAATTAGTGTTATCGCCGAGGCTACGAAAATTACGCGGTTGCCAAGAACATGGCGCTCGACACTTTCGAGCTTTAGCGCCAAAGCGGGCATGAAAGAAACAAAGGTTCTCCGCATCAGTTCGGTTGATGGTTCGAGCGGGAAAATGATTACTCTGCGGGGTATTCGACGGCATTTTCCGGCGAGGCTAAATGTTAGGAACCGAGCTAAAACTGCGCTTTGCTTCGCGAAATTGGGGTGGACGGGAAAATTGTTGGTCGCGATTAGCAGAGCCATAATTATTGGTTTTGCAAAAATTTAGTGATGCTTCCACTGCATCGGTGAGTTGGTATATGCTCCGTTGGAACATCTGATTATGAAGTAACTGTGTGGCGTTCGAATTTAGAGAAGGGGCGAACGACATGGTGGCTATAATATCATCAGCTCGTTGCGCCGTTAGTTCTAAAGTTGGTTGCGGGGAACCGGCTAAGCAAGCGCACTTGAGGCGGCAATTTATTTAAAAACAATTTATGCGATAATTTACTTAAGAGTTATCGCTGCACCATTCTACGAGGAGATTGCGTAATTCTGATAGAAGTTCCGAAGGTTTACGGTCGCCTAAATCAGAGTGATGTAAGAGGTGATCGAAACGATCATTGTCACTGATTTTGTACAATTTTATCAGCGCTTTTTTTAAACTTTGGTAAAGTTGGTTCCCCGGGTTTCGAATAATATGTTGTACTTTGTGTATGACGCGGTAATCGAGTGCGCCTAACATTGCTGAAAAACGTCTTTGTTCGGTGCAGATATTGGATAGAACAAACTGGTGGTCGACAGCAGCTAACCATAACTCGATGTCGTCTTCCCAAAAAGAGGGAAGCTTAAGGTTGATTGGAAGCGATTGGTTAATGGTGGGAGGAGCAGAAAAATTGAAAGTCTGCGATGAAGGATGAAGAATAGGAGTGGTTGAATTGCGTGCCCACGTTTCGATTCTTGTATTAGAGCCCGAAGAATGGGGTGTGGAGGATGAGAAAGATAGGGTATAGATAGGTTCTGAAATTGGGGTTCGGGTGCGCGTAAGAATATCGTTGAGGGTTGTAGTATTAGTCATATCATTCTCGTAGGTTGAAATGTTGATCGAAAGGGGGTTAGTAGTCGAAGTTGTTAAATTATCAGAATATGAAGCAGAACTAACGGTAGATCAAACAGCGCAATAAGCGGGCGTTACGGGTTCAGATTTATGCCGAGGGACTTGCCGTCCACGAAGGAATAAAAAGGAACTAACTAATTGATTCATATTAAAGCTTAATTATCAAAATTTATGAACAAAAGTATTATGACAGCAGTATGCAAAATTGAAGCTGTTTACAATTATTGGCAAAATGCGAGGAAACGTGAGCGCGTCAAAACTACGAGTTTAAGTAAATAGTACTAGTTAAAAAATTATCACATCAATTCGTTCAAAAGTTTTGTCGAAAGCAAACTATTACTCTTGTAAACTTAAACAATGGATTTCAAGTCCGTTTGTTTTTTTTTTTCACGTTTGATATCGCGTAATTCAAAATTTGCGTCACACATGAATAAAACAAACAAGGAAAATTACCGCACCTGCGAGTTGATTGGGAGAAGGAGGTCGTGAAATTTGAGAAGAACGGGCGATCTTGAACGTCGTAAAGTTGCAAAATAAAAAGATGAAGATACTTGCTGGCAGAATATTTCCGATAAAGCAGCTGAAGTTTGAAGTTAAGTTGCTGCTCGTAGGAGATGATTGCTAATGATGAAAATCGGCGATTTCGGGAATTCTTCGAGTGACTTCTTGATTTCGTGAAAACTTTAAGCGTTGATCATGTTCGGGTGCCAAGCTTCCTTTGAACACTCGGGGCACCAATGTAGCGTGAGTAGTTTTGGCACACAGTAAACTTTAAACTCCTTTTATTGAAAAGGGGCACAATTTGAAATGAACAGACAAAATAACACTAAAACTTCGGAATTAGACAGTAAGCGGAATCTTCGCTTGATGACGTTGCAAGGATGAATCTCGAATTAAATTGCACAGCGGCTATATGAGTCTCTTTCTCTATTTCGTTACGTCTCTGTCGCTGTTTCGGTCTGTCTCGGAATGTCTGAAAATATCTGACCGGCGATTCGGCCAGAGAGTATATATAACGTAGGAGTAATGTTATAGATTTTCTATTATGACGCCTGACCTTTTTTACAAGTAAAACCACGAAACGTAGGTCACGTGATCAGGCTACATCCTGCTTGCGGTGTGTCGAAAATAATTACACAAAAGGCAGAAACGATCAGCCAACAATCAGTTGGGGGGAACAACGGAAAGGCGGTACATAAAGAAAATATCAAAAAATGCAAAATTATCACATGACGATTGTCATGGCAGTAGGTAAACGTTGTGCAGCGAGCGGAAGAGCGCTGCAAGCCGAGTCTGTACCGAGCGAAATACAACATGTGAAAATACATTTGCGGAAAACTTTGCAAAATCGAAGCAAATGCATGCACGAAAGACGGTTCGCGGTAATGAGTTCGCTACAATATCATCATTTTCAAAATTTCCCAGTTCATCTTTTTGGAATATTCTAATTTTGGGAGCTTTACCTATTATACTAGCACATGGAAGAACAGATAGATGTTTTAATGCTTTTTCTTTATGAGTGGTAGGAACAGGTAGAAATTCCCACTTTAACTTTTTTCTTTTGTCATCTTTAATCAATTCATCTATAAAATGTTTTGCACAAATGATTGAAATTTTGCTAGGTTTCCAATTTTTACAATTAACAAATTTTATCCACAGTGCAAGTAAATTTAGCTTTTCAAACAATAATAAAAAGCTACTTACTTTCTGGAATTGACTTCTATAACCTGACTTGCACCCAAACACAACACAGGCGTTTATCTTGTTTAATAACTTGCTTGCTTAGATATCTTTCAAAAAAAAAATTAAAAACATTAAATCTATATAAACATTACAAGGTAACTAAATTTATAATAAACAATAACGTAAAACTAAATAAAACAATTCAATAAGCTAAATTTTATACAAAACTACTTGTAAAACAAATCATAGAATTAGAAAAAAGAAATCTTAGTATTATTTTTTTGCAGTTTTTTATTCATTTAAACAATATTCTTGATGCTTGTCAATGCAAGCAGAATTGTTTTAAATGAAAGTTAAGTTAGTGGTACGTTTTTTAATCCAAAGGGCATTCAAAAAAACTCTCAAAGACCAAAAATAGTGGTGATTGCGCTCTTGGCAATTGAATCTTCAGTCATAGAAATATGGTAATGGGTGATTTTGAAAAATATTTTTCCTCCAGCAAGTTGTGTGTTGAAATTGTGAATGTGAGGTAGCGGGTAACGATTGTAAGTGGTACTTTAGTTAAAGCGGCGATAATTGCCACACGGTCTCCATTTCCCAAAGGTTTAGGCACCATGTGTAGTGGGTTGCCTTAAGGTGAATTGGAACGGCGAATTATGCCTGCCCGCTCTAATTGTTAAAATTCAGTTTTGGCCAGAGCCAGTTTTTGGGCAGTTAGACGTGACAATATGGCGCTCCACACCATGTTTACCCATTTAGTTTTGCAGACTGGAAGCCAAGATTTGTGAAAATTCTAGCAGCAGCTGATAAAACGATTAGTTGAGCCCAGAAGTAAACCGCAGTGATTGTGCGGTGTGCACTCAGTATGTGCAGCAAAAGTGTTGCAGAATTTAAACCGAAGAGTCGGCGTCCGCATAATTAAATGACAATGCTGTTGACCATGAAAAAATTGACACCTAGTATAGGGCGAGCGACGTCGGCTAAGTATAATTTCGGGTGATATCGCTTTCCCGTCCTAGGGTAAAAGTAATAACGCGCTACCCTCATGTGTTGATTTTGAAGCCATTGACTGCCGTGAGGTTTGGTCTCGGATACGTCTCCGCTTGTCGTTTGGGGAAACAAAGAAGACGCAGATGTCGGTACCAGTATTGACGAGAAAAGATGTTCTTGTGATGGAATCCCATACTGACAAGGTGTTTGTCGCGATTAAGCCAACCTCCGAGGTGATTGGCGACCGGCTTGCCCGTTTTCCAGCATGTTCATTGATGATGACGTTGCCGACTGAGTACAAGACCGCGAAAGGGCAGCCCGGTTTGCAAGTACAAGCTTTAGGGCCAAATTTGTTATTGTAGTAGCAGATACTGGGTTTGGTAGGGGGATTAGGTTTTGGTTTGTATTTTGATTGCAAATTCCTGTAATTCTTAGGGCTTAACGCCGCTACGAGTTATTAGGGTGTAATTCGTTAGCTTCGATAATTCCGTCTGCAGCTAAAGCTAACTTCTGTAAATTTTAAAATTCTTGAGCCGCTAAAATCTCGAGAACCTGTTAAGGAAGTTGCGCTAAAAAAATGCTTGCCTAAAGGTATTAGCATTATTGTTGAGAGACTAGAAATATCGTAAGAAAACCGAGGGCTTCTTGTCACCTAGCCCTGAAATATTAAGGACCTTATCGTCTTTTTGCAGTTGGGATTTGCCAATTCGTTGAGTAATGCTGCTTTTAAAGCATTATATTTTCCTTGCTTTGGTGTTTTAAAAAAACTGCTTTAACTTCTGCTGCGGCACGATTGCCTAATGGTGTAATGACATAGCCAAATGTAGTCTGGTCAACTGTTATAAATTTAGCTCTAAATTGTGCTTCCGCTCGAAGGAACCAAATCTCTGGATCGTCTGTCCAAAAGTCTGAGAGTTCAAGTGATACTGCTTGAATCCCAAACGTTGACAAAGTGTTGTTCGTTATTTGACTGACTTCTTCGGTTAACTTGGTCAAAATTTTGCGGTCTGCTGACATATCTTTAGTTAACTAAAACGAATCTATTTAGTTGTCTTCTATGAGAAAAATTTTGACGTATTTAAACTGCGAGGTCACAAATGGAGCGCTGCTTAGTAAGCGTTCTTTCTACATTCAAAAGCATAACCCGTCTTTAAAACTTACTTTTAAAAATAAACGAACGACACATGCCACGCATACATGAACACAATCCATTGCTCAATCATAAGCATCTTTCACGTGCGCCAGCCGATTGGTCGCCACAGTACAATTGCGTTATTTATGACTTGTCAAAAATTGACCGCAAACAAAAAACTTGTTCGTGAGAAATATTTTATTGTTTTTGTATAGCAATGAATACGAGAGAATGGTAATGTTATATGATCCTGCGAAATCAATCATCGCTGTTTTAAACGAATAGTGTAGCTTCGCACAAGATTTCATTAAAAGCCGTTCAATGTCAAAAAACAAACGCTTGACTTACTTTGCTATTGAAAAGATAAGAACCAACTTTGTCACTTTTAACTTTTTCATATTCTATTTGTTAATTTAATTTTTCAACAAAGTTGAAAAAAACCATTTCCTCCTACTACGTCTTGCTTGGTCCCCGTCGTTGTCACCACCGTCGCACCCAGCTTCAATTCATCAAGTCAATATTATCGAATTATCACTTAGTAATGGATTACCAAATTTACTGTCAAATTGATTCTCATCACCCCAAATTGTATTTCATATCCGAAATTATCCGATTTGTAACTGACAATAAATTTAATTTCAAACAATACCCAAGTGTAACAGATTAACGGTCAGGTACTTTCCTGTTATCGCCCCACCATCTATTGCTTCCTGTTATTTTCAATACATTTGTGTGCATTAATACATTATTTAATAACACTTTGGGGTGGTGGGACGATAATAGTAAAGTACCGGTATCTTTTTTAATTTATCCTAGTGTTGTAGGGGGATTCTGGGCCAGACTTGTAAACGGGCCGACTAGTTCCGGCCCGAAAATTAAGTTTAATCAAAAACACTTTTGAGTTTTGTGTTTTTGTGTCTTTAATTCAACACTTTTGTGTTTTTGATTGAATCGCTGGACAGCGATCAGCCAAGTTGATTCAATTTTGTTTGAATCAACACTATTATTGAGATATCATATGTAAGTTGGTGAAATTTTTTGAAATCATATCTCGTATGTCAGTTGGTGAAATTGTTTGAAATAGTTGAAATTCAGTTTGAAACTATTGGGTGAAATTGTTTGAATCAACATTATTATCGAGACATCATAGATAAGTTGGTGAATTTGTTTGAAACTTATTTTTATTTTACAAATGAGAGAAGTTGTACACGAAACGTCAAAATTAATAAAAGGATAACTACCGTATTGGCTCTGTGCTTTATTTTAAAATTATTTTTTCCAGCTGTTTGATATTTATTAGTAAAGAAGTTTCAAAAAAGTTTTTATTAATTGAAGCGTTAAAAAGATTAAAGAAATTGCATATGTTGCATATTGCTAAATTTTTGTTTATCTAATTACTGAGACTTCTTCAGTGTACAGTCTTCACAAAGTATTGGATTAAATACAGCTAAAGGTATCTCTATTTCTTTTTTAAAAACTGTTATATTTGCTTGCACCTCAAGCGCTATCTTGTTTCTTTTAGTGTTTTATCTATAGAATTACAGCATTGAGTAACTTAAAATCACCTTGTTTGTTCATACGTTTTGATTTTTCTCCATATTTTTTAACAACAACCGATTTCATTTTATATCTTATTACAGGGATTCCCAACTTCTATCGATTCTCACGACGCACTTCTATCAAGTGTAAAATTAAACGATTGACTCCTTTAAGTGTTCACGTGAGGTTAGAAATGAAATTTTTTTTGAAAGTTTATCTAACCCCTGATGTAATTGGTTTATCTTATCATATTGCAATACCCTCGCCGTTTTAAATGAACACCTGGGCTTAGCAAGGCACTAATTGGAAACCTCTGTTCTAATAAATTTAAAAATATCTAATAAATTTAAAATCAGATAAATTCTAATAAATTTAAAATCAGATAAATTCTAATAAATTTAAAAAAAACTGCACAATGTTAAAATTAAACATTAAAATTGTTTAATTTTCTATTCTTTTGTCTGATGACTATAACAACTTTTATTAGGGAAATTTGAAAAATATTGATCTGATAATTTTGAAAACTCCTAATTTTATAAGATATTTATTTTAAAAGATTGCAACATTTTAAAGATATTTAATTTTACTATTTTTAACCATATATTCAGTTGAATTGATCTATTTTACTGTTTAGTCTTTTTATTATGTTTTCACCACAAATTTATTAAGTTAATAAAACTCAATAATTAAAATTGTTCTTAAAATAGAAATAACAACAAATGGACTAAAAGCGAAAAACAAGAAAAAGATAATGGAAATCGTAAGAAGTTTACATAAGCGCACTGTAATATAAAACCTTTTATTTTTATCTTAGAAATGGTAAACTCTACAATAGTTGCGCATGGATTGCAAGACAAAACGTAAATCTTAACATTGTCTCGTTGGGTCAATGCACTCTTTAGGGATTTAATTCCCAATCTGTTGTGTTTTTTATTTAAAAACAAACGCCCTAATAAAGTACTTTTCCACCTTCCATTTGAAATAATTTCAAGTGTAAGAAATTAAGCCACTTAAAACGAGAAATATCAGCCTCGAGATTAGCTTTTGCTAGAGCTCGTCAATGATGCATATCTCACTTAGATTTGAACCATCTGGATGTTGTCCTGCACACAGGAGACAACGCCACTAGACTACCCAACCGGACAACTATTCGACTTTAAGTAACCTGCACGTTTTTTCGGCTTTGCCGAGCAAGAAATCCAGAGAATCCACTATGTTTACAATACCAAGGCAGCACCTCATGACCAGGACTTACCCGATAAGTGTTAAGCATTACGCTTACTCTCCTAGAGCATGACGTGCAAAGGAAGAATATATATTTGTTAACGTGAGATATTTAGATGATATGTTTGAGAGACTAAGTCATTTTGAGTCTGGTGCTTTTTGTTTTAAGTGGCTTAGTATCTTACACATATTATCTAAGTACCTCATGTTAACAAATAAATGAAATAATGTTTTTTTGGAATGGTCAGGGGTTGATCAACAGATAAAGTAGTCTTTTGTGATGTTAGTTGGCTTAATGCTTTTCAAGCTTTTTTGTTACATGCACAAATAAAATCTAAATTTGCTCGCCGCGCACTTACTTAACAAAGGCGAAGACCTATTTGATACGTTCTACAACCAGTGGCGCAGCAACGTAACCTGCCGCCCTTTAACACCATCAAAACAAAGAACATATTAATGAAGTTCTACACAATACAAAAATAATAATGATAGTTTAATTCTTATCAAAAGTTCAAAATTGAATACGTCGAGCTTTCATTGAAACAAACTCCGAAATTATATCTTTAAAAGATAGCCTCTCGACGAAATCACTTTCACTGGACAGGATTACTAAAGCGGACAGCCTGCTTTCACCCATAGTCAATCTCAAGTAAAATTTTATCAATTTAAGCTTTAAAAAGCTTTTTTCACAGTTTGCAATAGAAATAGCAGCAGTGAGATAAAGCTTAAGACACAAAAATAAATAAGGTGTTGATTCACATAAACGATATTTGGTCAACCATACTGCAGCACATCTAGCGCTGTGGCATCGCTTTAAAATGCAGTGCTGCTGGATTGCACTAGCCTACTGAACCTAAATATTTCCTAAGTTAATTCAAAAAAATTAACGTCATCAGCATATATATTCTTAAATTTGCTCATATCTTTTTCGATATTTTCGCTTCGCAACAACGCGTGGGGATTTAAGAAGCTGAATACTTCATTTCACATACAAATTTTACTAAACCGTTTTTCTGCTTCACTCCGAAAACGGTCCATAGCTTCTAGCATGCATCTCTTGATTTCTTCAACAACCGAGAGACCTATAAGGTCTTCTGCATGTTCGCCAGGCATCTTTTTCTTCCTTCAGACACGTCGCTCTTCAATCGGGATTTCTTGCTTTTCGCCAATCTTAATAGCAGTTTTAATACTTTGCTTAACCAGCGCAACGCGATCATTGACCAAAAACGCAAAGCATTCATCTTGTGGGAACAGTTTTTCAGTAACAAATCTCTTTGCTGTAAATATTTTGGGGTATCATAAGATTCTCATAAAACGTCCATCCAAAATTGTAAAAAAGAAACAAAGGAAAATGGCTGAATTGCATCCAATATACCACGAGCTTATCCTCGTGTATCAATATTTTTGTCCTAGCATTGCCCCGTCCTGAAAAGTACGTTTGCCGATTAGCAGACCCACACTGAACATCGGAATGGGTGGATACCCTTCCGTTTTGGTAGGTTCGGTTTCGGTCTGTCATCTTTGAAATCAATGAACAGACTTACTCACGGCCCAGGCTGCGGGAAAGCACCTACCATCTGGGCCTATGGCCTTGCTTATGCTGATGATTTAGCATTGTTGCATTCTTCTGGAAACTGGAAGGACTTGGAGGGGACTTTAAGCCAAGACATGTCTACACTTTCAGCGTATCTCCAGACTTGGAGGTTAAAGCTCAGTCACACTAAGACGGTGATGGCAGCCTTTCGCTTAAATAACCGAGAGGCCAAACATGAGCTAAAGGTCTACAACAACGATAGAATTTTACCGTTCTGTCCAACCCCTACATACCTTGGGGTAAAACTGGACAGATCGCTCACGTTTCGTCATCACTTAGTGGCATTGCGCAAAAAACTATCCTCGCGCGTCACACTGCTGAGGCGACTCGTGGGCTCGGGATGGGGTGCTCGTGCTAAAACACTACACATAGCTACCTTATCTCTAGTCTACTCAACAGCTGAGTACTGTGCGGCAGTCTGGTGTCGCAGTGCTCACACTCGCCTCATCGACAGTGTCTTGAATGACGCCTTGCGCATAGTTACTGGATGCCTTCGTCCCACTCCAACGGACCACCTACCTGTACTTTCAGGCATCCAGCCAGCTGAGCTGAGCCAACTGGGAGCGACACTCTCCTTGGCTCATCGTGGATCTCTGGACCCCGATCATATCTTGTATGGTCTTTTAAGTGGGTCCTCAGATACTTGCCAAGTGAGACTAAGATCCAGACGCCCGTTTGTGCCAGCTGCGCGGAATCTTTTGGACAACCTTGCCAGACTTGGCATCCGCGCTTTTGAATGGACAAATCACAAATGGAACGCGGAGTACTGTGAAAATGCTTCCAGGCTCCGTGCTTTTGTGCCCGAGACCGGTGCCAGGCCTGTTGGGATGGGCTTACCCCGAGCAGCTTGGGTTAAGCTCAACCGCCTGCGGACTGGTGTTGGGCGATTCCATTCGTCCATGCACAAATGGGGTCTCGCTCTTTCATCGAATTGCGAGTGTGGCGCCTTTGAGCAAACCGCAGACCATGTTCTAACAGCGTGCCCTATACATCGGGCACCACATAGAGCACGATGTCTGACGGTTTTGGATGATGAAACTCGATGCTGGCTTAATAACACCACTGCCAGCATCTGATTCAGGCAGTGCAGCAGTCTGTGGTAGTAAAAGGATAAACCCTCGGCCCCAGTCCTGTTTGTGTCTGACCTGTAGTGGATACCTTTCAAACGACGACGACGACGAATATTTTTGTTTTGATCACATAGCTCGTCTAATGCACTCACTAGATCAAGGAAATAATGCTGAAGAGCTTTCACAGCTTCGTAATGCGCACTCCATCCAGTGTCAATCACTCTTTTTACCACAATTTGTACATGCTTAAGTAACACTTCCCATCTTTGAGTAGAAGCCGAAAAAAAGGAGTAGACCCTTTCCAAAACAGCAAAAAATGTTGCAGAATGTTCAGACGATGCCACTGTTGAAAGCCTGCGAGGTTAAGCGATTGATTACCACATGGAATAAATATTGCTTTAAAATTAATTTGTTTTATTCTGCATTGTACTCCAGAACGGATTCCAGCCATGGTGGAAGCATTGTCGTATGCTTGACCTCTGCACATCATTATGTCCAAACCATTTTGCTGAAGCTCATCGAGAATAGACTTAGTAATTTCATCTGCGTTTTTATGCTATAGGCTAAACAAACTCTACAATGCCCAGGCATACAGCCGACATGACTTCAGCAGAGTGATTAGCAATCTATGCCTTCACAGAGAGCATAGTGCGTCACAATCGAAAAAAAGAATTGCTAATAAAGTCATTACATTTTGCCGCCCTCAACAAGATGCCGCCCTTGGATATATCCACAATATCCAATGGTTAGCTACGCCACTGTCTACAACAACAGGGTTCTCAAACTGGGGGACGCAAGCTGATGGATATTGGGTGAGGTGAGTGAGGCAGTCGCCTCGGGCCCCCCGTTTTGAAAACGTCGCGTGTAGTTTTATTTTGTAGCATTTTACAGAGGTCCATAAACCACAAAAACTCAAAAGTTTGGAATTTTCAGCACATAAGGAAATGTATGTCACATAAAATGGTACATAGGGTAATATTGGCAGAACACTTAAGTTTGAAACAATAACGCATAAAATCTTAATGTATAAATAAATATTGCTCATCAACTGTGTAATATGAACTATTTTTAATAGTTTAATTGTTATAAAAGTTGTCTAAAAAGGTTTGAAATTTAGCAACAACAATTTTACAGCTGAAAATATGGTTAACAAAAAGAGATATTCTGTTTTAATTTGATATTTTTTAATTGATAAAAACACTACTTGAAATTAGTAGTATTTATGAGTACAATATTAATAATTTTCTGCAATAGCAACAATATTATGACATACAAAACTAAAAAATTTTAAACACTATTAATAAAAAAAATACATTTTTTTCTTATGTTAGAAAATGTTTCATGTAGGGGAGACCGGGTCTGGTTGTCTTCTGTCCTGGTTGTCACATTCAATTTTTTGAGTATTTCGCAACCTTTGCAATAATCACTTTAACGGTAAATCACGTGCCTTAACCTCTTTGTTTGCCAGATGTAGTTTGACTTTGATTGAGTAAGCACAGTTTAAATAAAGTTTAAAATATTAATTTTTGCTAAAAATTCAAAATTTGTTCAAGAAAGGATAAAAGCAACTAGGATAGACATATTATCAACATCGATATATACTTGGAAGGCGTAAAAGCTTTGGGACTTTTGTAAAAAAAGTCTTTATTTAGTTTATAGTATAGTTTTTGAATTAGGTTTAGTCGAATTCAAGATGGCAGGTCTGTACAGGTTGTCACAAAAAATTAGTGAAGGCTGTCACACTGTGACAACGAACCCTATGCTATACAAACTGTTTAATTACCTTGTTTTGGTGTGTTTTTAAAAATGTAGCTCATCACGTTATGTTGGAATGTTAAATTTATGTAAGCCTAATATGCTTAAGAGCTGTTTTATTCATGTAAAGATTAAAAGCAGAAATTAGACACCGATTTATTACAATAAGTGTAAGCCTACTTTGAAATCCCCACTTTTTAAAGTTGCAGCAAAAAAGTTGTTAAATTCTTGCGCTCCGTCTTTGCTATTAAAATAGTGTTTACTTCATTGAGAAACGTTGAAGCATATTTACAGCTTGGGAGATTTGAGACATCAAATGAAATCTTGTCCAAAAATAAATGATTGTTCTTGCTGGTTTGCTTTTGAGATATAGGCCAACCAAGAGTAACTCCAAAATTTAACCGCACAAAACCGATAATTGTAAAAATATTTTAAATTGCCAGTGAGAATATCATGTTTTCATTTCACTGTTTAGGAAAGTTATATGTATGTACAGTACAGTAATTATAATAATCCCGCGTAATTATACAAGGAAAAGTGAATGAGGCATAGCTAAACCTGATGAAATGTTGAGAGCAGTTCAATACATTAAAAGTACTGGAGAGAGTATTCGAAAAATTGCTTAGAGTTTTGGTATCAATTACAAAACACTTTCACGTTATATAAAAAAATTTTCTGACAAAGAAATTAAAAGAGAAGATTCATTTCCAACAACAGCTGTGGGGTACACCAGAAACAGGCACGTGTTTACAAATGCACAAGAAATAATGATTGTTGAGTATCTTTTAAAAACATCGGATATTTATTTTGGATTATCACCAAAGGAATGCCGAAAAGTTGCTTACAGGTTTGCTGAAGCTAACCGTATAGAAATAACAAAAAGTTGGTACGACAAACAACAAGCTGCTCCTAACTGACTTACATCTTTTTTAAAAAAGACACCGCCAATTTTTACTCCGCACTCCAGAAAGTACAAGTTTAGCTAGGGCAAGTAGGTCTCTTCAAGAAGTTACTGTCAGCATTTTTTTTGTGAAACTAACTTTAAATCCCCCTTATTGTACTAGGATGGAATAAAAACGAAACCAAAAGTAATAGTAACGACAGGAGGGAATCTGGGTTAAATTCATGAACAAAAGTCGCTTACGGTGACTTCTTGAAGAGACCTAACAGATCTTAGTGCTCACACTTTTAAAACGGCCGCGGCCGGATTAAATTAAAATGAAATTTGTCCAATTTTATATACAGATATAATAAATCCAACTATCAAGAATTGTCAAAGCATTCTAACATGATAGCAAATAATTAATCGAATCCACTTACTTTCACTTGAAAAGAGCTTAGTACTTTCACTGCCATAATGTCTTTCACTGTCTCGATGACGTTACCAGCGCCATTAAAGCGTATAATTCAGAAAAAGAAAGAGAAGCATAATTTAGACGAAAAACTTGCTGTTTCAAAATCTGTTTTTTAAATACAACTGAAATCGGCTTTCGAAAAACATATTATTTCTAAAAACTTACTTGATTGACAGTTTTCTTATACTGTATATATATGCTTTACTTTATAAAGCTTTACTGATATAGAAAATCATTTTTATAGTTGTGACCCGATTAGCTAAAATAGAATTCATCACATTGAACAACTTATCTCTATGTTTAATTTAGCCCTTGGGGTTCCAATTTATCTTATAGTTAGTCAGGTCGAAGTTTTTGAGTTAGGATTTGCAGTTGTTAGCGCTGTGAATTGCTTTGAAATTAGGCGAAGCTTGAAAGTCAAATATTACGAGATTTGATCAATTTTTTTGTTTGATTTTGTAAAAAATATATTCATTATACAGGGTGTCCATAAAGTCCTGCACACATTTAAAATTTTAATATCTCAAAAACCGCATAAGGTAAAAACTTTAAATTTTTGACAGTGAATTATATCACCATAAAGTTTTTTTGTTATTTTTTACAGGTTATTTTAATGTTAAAATAAGCAAGAATAAGTCATTTTTAATAAAGGCGTAAATTTGCAACAAAGTATGAAATATGTTGACCATTTAACAAAAAGCACAATGTGTTCTTTGGTACCATAAATTGAAATCACCAACTGCAGTACAACGTAAATTTAAAAATGAGTTTGGACAAGACCCTTCTCACACTAACAGCATTAAGAGATGGTTTAAAAATTTTATGGAAACCAGCAGCATTTTGGATCGCAAAAGATCGGGTAGGCCAAGCATTGATGAAGAGACTGTTGATGCTGTGCGTGTAGCATTTCACCGCAACACAAGGAAATCAATTCGTGTTGCATCAAATAAACTTGCTATTCCTCAAAACTTTACATGAAACTTTACAGAGTTTTACAAAAACGACTTCGGCTTCATGCTTACAAAGTTTTACATAAACGACTTCGACTCCATGCTTACAAGTTACAAAATGTTCAAGCTTTTTGTTTTGCTTTATCAAGTTTTGCAACAGGGTAAATGCGTAGTATATATTTAGGGCACCAAAATGTCAGACAACTTCAATTACTAAAGCATGTGTTGCAAGAACTTCTCTATCACAAGAACCATTTTGAGCGCAACCAACAACACGACCACCTGAGTCTTTCTGTGAGCTTTCTGTGAGCTTTACTTCATTAAAAAGAATGTTGACAAGACGCTGCTGAGGTTTAAGTTTTTGAAAAAGTTGCTTCAAGTTTTTATCATGTAGACTACAGGAGAAAAGTTTTTTTAATAGTTCCACTCTGGGAAAAACTCTAAACTTTTTCAACAGACTCTAAACGACTGAACCAGACTTTTGTAGCATTCTATATGCAGCTGGTGAAATGTTATGAAGTTCAGCAGCCAGAACATAAAGATTTCTGTGAAGGCGACGACTTTCTGGATGAGTGAGCAATAAGTGTAACTGAGAATAAACAAACTGAAAATGAGGCAAATCAGAACAACTCATCTGGCTCAATTTCTGTAAGGCACTTTTTAGATAATCTGCATCTTTGAATTCGTACACACAAAATCATGCATGACATAATTTTATCCATAGGCGTACGCAAGGGGGGGGGTCTCAGGGGTCAACCCCCCCCTTGAAGAATGGTGTTCAGGTATATATACATGGTAATAAATAGGCTTCCATAATATGATTTTAGTTTCTATTGTTTACTGCACTTTTTAATCTTAATTACTACTTGCGCATCAATTTTTGTTATCGCCTAAATTGCGTCAAGTTAGCTAATGTACAGCTGCCACTTGTGAAGAAAACTTTCAAAATTATAAAATATTGAAAGTTAAGCATTTTATGCTTTGCTTTTGATGTCTATCGTTTTATTACAATGCTTCTCCATGAGATACAAGCCTGCTTACTCAGCTGTACATTGATTTGAAAAATAAAACAAGTTTTAAGCACCTAAGGAGAATTTGAAAGATTGATTGATTGAACTCTGATAAACGTGATAAAAAAAATTTAAATATGAATTGTAAAATATAATATAAAATAGTTTAACTGAACAAGTCACCGTTGTAAAAAGTTTTTTTCTATGAAACGAAGGCTCATAAAACTTTATTAAGTAATAATTGTACACCATAACTAAATAAGAAAATTTTATAAAAATGGTTCTTCGTTTTTACTAAAATTATTTTAATGTGCAGCTAAATAGCGTTTATAGCAGTTGCAATACAGTTTGTTCGATAAGGCAGTTAGAGTTTAATATTTCTAAATCAAGCTATCATGCAATTAATTACCATTTAATTTATTAAAATCCCAACTGTAAGAGTATGTTTCGCGAAAGTATGATTGTCACGGGTATCTTATTGAAATAGAAATAAATATGTAGCAAAATATGAGTTGTCTTTACACTTTGTTAGTAGCCTACCTGGTATCTGCTTTGTGATCGTAATCATTATTAAAATTGAGTTCGTTTTGAGCTGAATTAATTGAATTGTAACAGCGAGCTTAACTCGAGAAAACTTTTGATATTTAAAGCATTTTTATTTTTTTGGTATTGTCTGTTTTAAAATGTAAAACTAATCGAAAATTTTAGGCAGTTTTACAAGAATGAGCCAAAAATGTTAAACTTGTTAAAAACAAGTAATTTGAAATGGTAAAAATTTGTCATAAAATTTTTTTAATTACGTCTTTTCCAAAATTAAGTTTGTAATTATTTGATTTCGTAAATTATAACTTTGTTATTAAATGCTGAAAATGGTATTTAAAAATAATTGAAAAATAATCAAAAATTTTACGCTTATGGCATTTTGCAAAGGATGAGGCATGACGTTATTGTTATTGCTCTAATTCTTTGATAGTTAACAATTAACATTATTGCTTTCAAAATTATCAGTTAATATTTTTTGCACTGGTACAAACTTTTTTATCCTGCCATTCGTATTGATAATATACGATTACTCTAACAAGAATTAATTTAAAAGAGATTTCAGGTTGCATAATTTTTTATCTTAAAAGAATTTATTTAATCATTTAGTCATGTTTCCTTAACAAAAAGGAGAAAAACTTTGCTAGACTTTAATTTAAAAAAAATTCGTAATAACGATTGCGAAAATGTTTAAAAAAGTATTCCCGTTGATGATTTGGCATGTAGCAAAAATAATCCGCAGAATGTAATAGAAGAACCAGGTGAGACTCCAGATGCAGACAAAGCAACAAAAGATTTAGTTTTACAACCGTCAAATGACATTTCACTTTGTATAGGAAAAATTTATACTCAAGCAGAAAGACTTCGAATGCTAAAAAACATATGGATTCCGGATCAGTTTTTTAACTTTCCAAATACTGCAACCAATCACCGAAATTTACGGTTTCAGCACCGCTGGTTTATTCGCTTCAAGTGGTTAGCGTACTCATATCTAGAAAATGGAGCCTTTTGCAAATACTGCGTTTTATTTGGAAGTAAAGCAAGCAGTGGAGTTGGAAACCAACCTCTAGGAACTTTGTGCGCGGTAAAGTTTCAAAAGTGGAAAAAAGCGCTTGAACGCTTTGCAGACCACGAGAGCACAAAATATCACCGCGACAGTGTGGTGGCGGCAGAGACCGTTATGTCAATCTTATCAGGAAAACAAGATAGCATCGAAATTCAACTTAATTAGCAACAGAAGCAAACAATTTTAGAAAACCGAAGAAAAATCACACCAATTATAGAAACAATTATACACTGTGGTCGACAGGGTATTCCTTTAAGAGGACATCGGGATAGTGGTCCACTTACTTTCGAATCAGAAAAAAATCTAGAAGATAATAATAATGACGGAAATTTGCGTGCTTTACTTCGATACAGAATGAAACATGATCAAGTTTTCAAGAATGATTTTCTTTCTGCCGGACGCAACTCTCAGTATATCAGCCCAAGAGTGCAAAACGAAATTATAAGTATTTGCAATGACTTGATACTTAAGCGATTGGTCGATTCCATTAACAGGTCCAGATTTTTTCTGTATTGGCTGACGAAACAACCGATATATCATGTCAGGAACAATTGACTCTTTGTGCTCGGTACGTAAGTGATGACTTTGCTATTGAAGAATCTTTTCTCCAGTTTGTACCCATGACAGATCTATCAGGCAAGAATTTGGTTTCAACAATTTTGAACAATTTATCGGACATTGGTATTGATGTTTCAAAAATGCGCGGTCAAGGATACGATGGGGCCACAACTATGAGTGGAAGATTGAATGGTGCCCAAGCCTATATCAGGGAAATTATTCCTACAGCTCTTTACGTTCACTGTGCAGCCCATAGTCTTAATTCGGCTGTCTCTAATTCATGCGATCTCTCGCCGGTTCGTAACTGCATGGGAACAATAGCTTCAGTTTACAATTTTTTCAATGCTCCAAAACGTCAAAACATTTTACGCAAATCTATCAACACGATTTCGTCAACAACAAAAGCTCAAAAACTTGTTCAAATTTGTGCCACCAGATGGGTCGATCGACACAAGATTGTCAGTGTCTTTTCAAATTTACAATTTGCTGTTGTAGAAATTTCAACATGGCCAGACAGAGAAACTTCATCACGAGCTCTACAGTTGCTATCGACAATTAGGCAAAGTAAATTTTGCATTGCTGTCTTAGTTTTAAAAAAGATTTTTGGATACAGTGTTGTTTTGTGCAAAGTTATGCAAAAAAAGTCGATAAACCTTCTTGACGCCGTCAACATTGCACATGATATTGCAAATGAATCGAAGTGTCTTAGAGAAAAAGCCGAAGATGAATTTCACCAGCTCTATATTTCTGCGCAAGAAATGGCCAAAACCCAAAATTTTATTTTAGAAACATCACGCCTTACTTCAAGACAGACCAATCGATGCAACATTGCTGCTGAAACAGATGAAGAATATTTTAGAGTAGGAATTTTTATTCCATTTCTTGATAACTTTATTGTCACTCTCGAAGCAAGCTTTATTGCCCATAAATCGATTATTGGTGGATTTCAGTGTTTAATTCCTGCTGATCCAACCGTTGGACCAACTCCTCAACAAATTAAAAGTATTCAAGTTTTGGGAAGATTTTACGAAAATGATTTAACGAAATCCTCGGAAGAACCTGAACTGATATTATGGTACAGGAAACTTTCTCGGTTGAACGCAGCAGAAAGACCAATTGATGCGTTGAACAGCATCAAGGAATGCAGTTCCGATGCTTTTCCAAACATATTTACATTAATGACCATTTTGTTAACTCTTCCAGTGACAACATGCACTAGTGAACGATCGTTTTCCACATTGCGCAGACTAAAAACGTACTTACGAAACACAACTGGCACCACTCGAATGAATGGACTTGCGTTGTTAAACATTTATAGGAACTACATGCCTTGCCCTGATGAGGTAATTAACAGATTAAGTGAAAAAACAGGCGTTTGAATATAAGCCTGTAAAAAACTTTAAATATTTGTTAACTAAGGTTTTTTTTTGTTTACATTTGATTTTTCACCTTTTGTTCTCATCATTTATACGAGTTGCTTATGTTGCTTTTAGTTTGAAAAGTTTCTTGTCATATTTGAATTAAATTTGCTTACTCGCACATGCCTTTTCAATATTTAGTTTTACGGTTTGGTAAAAAGAAATTTATGCTACTGCAAGATGTTCTTAAAAGCATAACACTTTGTTTTTGAATGTAGGCCTAATTTTTGAAGTTTTTGCCCATTACCAGGACCACTTAGAGCAATCGTTTTTTTGGTTTCAAAACCCCCTTCACAAATTTCTGCGTACGCCACTGATTTTATCAAATTGGGACCATTTACTAAGAAGGCTATTATTTTGCAGACAACAAGCTTTAGAAAAATATGTTTTAGGTACTTTCTTTCCATTTTTCTCAGCGCATTTAAGATACAAAAATCCAAATGACAATTTCACAAATTGCAAATGGAGAAATTCGATTACGGAACATCCTTTTACATCAGTTTTAGAAATGTAAATATCATTAGTATCACAAACAATACGATAATCCTTTGGTATATGCTTCTGAATGTCATTACAAAAAAAAGAAAAGTTGCCTATCTTATCCACAACTTCAGTTCGGAGTCTTTCGTTTTAGGCTCGGGTCTCTGCTGAAGCAGTAGTAATTCTGGGTGCTGAGGAAACCTGCTTCAAGTATGACTTTGAAACGCCAAGGAAAATGGATGGTAGATGACTTGGTCTTTTCCCCCTTTAACTGTAATCCATTCACAGTATAAATGACAAACACAAGCATAGATCTGCTTCAGCTGTAGTAAACCGGAACGCTCATTTGGCATAGCTTCAATCCAACGGTTTCGCTCCACTTCATCAGTTGGAAATGATACTATTTTGGTGTATGGTTCACCCCTGTAATTTCCCCGAAACCCGTAGACATTACACTTCTTAGGCATTGTGTATTGTTACTGGAAACCTTTGAAACAAAAAGAAATAACTTATATCAGTTAAGGTCTAAGACAGTTTTGGCAATTAGTTTGATTTCTTTTTCGAATAAGATATAAACTCCATAAATAGGCCCATTTTATGACTAACATACGGCACTAAACGCGAATAAATGTCCCGTCGTCCAGGTTCTTTGGTTTTTCGCAAATGCACAACCAAATACTTACAACACTATTTATTCAATTAACATTAACCGGTTAACTATTAACACCTTACATCCCTATTCAAAGAGAATCAAATATAAAATAAAATATAAAGCAGTATTAACATTACGGAAGCTATTCTATAGTACTAGCTAACTTCCTGTTAAACTGAGACTACTTTCTTAATTAAGCTACTTAACTAGCACTAGGTAGGCAAATTTTAAACTACATACAACATCAGTAGCATATGCTGATTACAATCACGTTATTGTGACGTCATAAGAAGCATAAACTTAACAGACTTGTTACATAAATGTAAAAATGTTTACCTACAATATAATCATTGTTTACATAAATACAAATCATTATTTACATATAGTGAATGCACAGTATATTGCGTCGTAAAATAGTGGGACCCAAGTTTCGCGACCCGAGAGTGCAAGTTACTAGTCCTTCTATTTAAGGGGTTTATGGTTTAAACAGAAAATATTTCGGTGACGTGAAGTGATTTGCACCCAATTGCACAATTAAACTTGGTTAAACTCGCTGTTTGCAATTAATTCCAAAAAATGTTTCATGAAGCTATTATTAATAAGTGAATTTCTTAATTTAACAAAAAATACATTTTTGTGCTGTACAGTTTTGTGACAAATTATGTCGGTGATTTGGTAGCGGGATCGCACAAAATAAAAATTGATTTAAAAGTTCAAGTTAAAAAAGTCTCCCTTACTTAAACTCAAAGTGAGCATGATAATAACAAAGCGTGCTTAAAGAAGCTGCGTTCTCACTATTTCGTTATGGCAAACTTTGCTTCTGCAGCTAAGTCAGCCTAATTTTAATACAATCTGAAAAAGGTTATAATTTTTTTGTTAAAACTTTCTAGTAACAAAATTTAAGCAACAATTTAATTAGATAAAATAAACTGGTGTTGTAGCTAAATATCGCGGTGTTGACTCTTTTGTTTAACTTACAATAAGAATTGTTGCTATGTGACGCAAGGGTTTCCGCAACTTTTTTTGAAAACTTGTGGCGCGCGCTAGCGCGAGAAAATCACAAGTGCCCACTTCTGCTTTAGGCATTACTTGGACAATGTGTCTGCACAAAAATAATCTCAGTTGCGTTTTGTGCATAGCTTATAACTGTCTGTGAAGTGTTTGTGGCCTATTGAATTTTGTGACGTAGGGATTAACCTCTTTTTCTGGTTTTAGATGCCCCGTTTTGGTTTCTCACATTTCACATCTTAATTGTTGTCCGATTATTGCTTTACCTCATTTCGTTAATTGGAGTTTTTCGACTTCTCTTCTTGCATTTTGTTTCGACGTCTAACCCATTGTGCTTTAATAAGTTATAATTAACTTGATTGATTGTTGCAAAATGCTGAACGCCGTTTTTATAATCATTATTCTAAAGTATCATGAAAGTAAGTTAATTGCCATTTGATTATGCTGAAAATGGTTCTTTGAATTTTTCGAAATGCTTTGTGCTCTTTTTGGTTTTCTGGACATCGAGCAACAGCGTTAATTTCTTTCTTTTGTTTATTTTGCTTTGTTCGTCCGCTAACGTCGCCCGCTGAAAAGGGATATATATTTTGCTGTACCTCGTGGCAGAAAGAGAAAGATACAGATTTTCTGAGAGAAAGATCGGACCGACGAAGGAGATAAAAACTGCGAAAGTTGCAGAAAAGATTAGGAAAGCTGGGCGACAGTGGCCGAGATGAACGGGAGTATTGAAGTTGAGAATCGTGTAAACGCGATATTGCTTAGCGCATATTAACAGCTGGGTTGACAATTAATCACGACAGTTTGAGTTTTGAAAGAACTTCGAGCAATTGTTACGAAGTTAAGTCCTACTTAATTTTTCTACTCAAAGCAAAAACGCTTAGTATCTAAATCAACGTTCGCCTTGCGGATCACACTACTTCCTTCTGTCGATAAGCGCTCTGCAATGAGTTAGTCAATCGCCTCTCCTTGCGATAATAAAGTTGCTAACTTTAGCAAGAACGTGACAAAAGTAATGCCCGATGCTGCAAGCTATTTTTGGTTTGACGTTTTAGCCTTTTGGGCAAAGAATAAGCTGTGTTGTTTGAAAAATCAGTTTCTAAGTTAAGTTTCTTTAAAACAATTTTGGTTTTCGTATCTGTTGCTGCAAAAATCACCAAGAACGTTTTCGAGATAGATAGATAAATAGTTAATTTATTTATTTACCAATACGGACAAAATAAGTAGCAAATAATTATATCATTGAGTAACAAAATTAGTGTATAATGGTGGAGGCATTGAAGAACATGCGTTATCGAGTCAGATACTCTCTAATCCAACAGTCAATGAAAAAAATATAAAGAAAAACATGCGCAATAAAATAAGAAAAACATACAAGTAATTTACACAAACATTCAAACAAATACAGTAGGAGGCTAATTTTGCTGAAGCGAAAGAAATCAAAATAAAGCAATATAAATACTTTATTAAAAGAAAAGGATATCCAATGCTTTCTGTTAATGCTGTGATGAATACTTTTCCACAGTTCTACACTTCTATAAGACAGCAATAGTTGGCCAGAGAATTTGCAACAGGCGGTAAAAAAATAGGCTTTTTAATAGTCTTTTTATAGGAATGAATTTCTGTAATTTTTTTTAAAGAAATTTAGAAAACACAAGGTGATTTATTGTTTTGCAGTTCATGCATAAATTTTCTAATTCGAGGTTGTAAATATCAGCTACATTTAATAATTTAAAGGTCTGTATAATATTTTTACAGGTGTATATAGCGAATTATTAGTTAGGATTGGGCTTCGGCTTACCGAACTTTTTAGAGAACACTGCTTTTTAAGTAGGCTTACCAATTTTTTTTTATTTACAAGCGTCCCGGTTTGCCCCTTTGGAAATATTATATGCATAGTCGGTGATGGCTTTAGTGCGGTGCAAATGGAGAGGCCGCACCAGGCTTCCACTAAATAATGTCAAAAAGTGGCCTCCCCTAAGCAAGACATTGATCTATTTCTTCATAGTAGTACCATGACGGCGGCACTCTTAAAGTGATAAACTTTTTTTTTAGAGATCACTTTGTTTTGGAATACTAAAAAACGCCCCCCAAAATGTTGACCTTTCTTTTAGAGATCACTTTGTTTTTGAATACTACAGAGTGACCCCTATTTTTCATGCACAGGGGCTCTCTTTTTTTAAGGTCATCACTGTGCCTAGTTATGATGCTTAAAATACAATTTACTCGAATTTCAACTTTCTGTAGCAACAAGTAGCAAGACTTAACAAATATTCTATTCGCAGAATTCAAAGACTCAGTAAGCCTTGTGCTGCTAAATTTAGTGACCCTAACAACGCTGTCACCCTCCTTATAAGTTTATAAAGAGGGTGACCGTGTCCATCAACCGATTTAACCCCTCAACGCACATTAATTTTAAATTTCACGAAACTTTAAAAAGATAAAAAATTGTAATCCACTACCCATACAAGAAAATAAGACATTAAAAAAAAGTTTTGCTGTTTTGTGCAATTTGACAGTTTTACGGCACCGATGTCCCGTGTGCGCTAAGGGGTAAAAAATGTTTGAAATCAGAGTAAGATATGTTCATTTTTATTGTGATATATGATACTATTTCGCACAACATCTTAACCCAAAAGTTTAAAAATAAACGCATATCAAATAGTGATTGAACATTTCACTTATAAGGAAGGCTAACTTTGGAATGAGATGTATTAATTCCACTAATGTTGCTTGTAATAATTAAAATAAAAATATAACTTGAAAAACCAATCACATTTAAAGAAAGTCACTACACCCAACTTTTTTTTAAATCAATGTATGTTAGATCATTTGTTGATTTTTCTGTACAATTCATAAGTGCATCAAGATTTTGACCTACAGCTCACCCATAATTTGAATCCCCATTTTACTACTTTGGTTGTTTGGTATTGATTCATAATATTTGGACACTCGAATTTCACCATGTTTTTATCTATAAAGTTTTGAAAAATTGAGCTAGTGGTTAATAATATGTCTCAATAAGCTTTGCTTGAACTGTGGTAACTTTTGGGTGGAAAAGTCTCTTTATTTTTTGTCAAAATGCAAGAATCTTTTAACTCTTTCAAGTCTTGAAGCTATTATTATTTTGAAATACATATCAAACTATAGGTTAATCAAAATCTGTTAACTAAAAAACAAATTCAACTAAGAAATCAAAAACAGTTGACTAATAAGCTTTCTGTGTAAGTAGTTTTAATAATAGTACACGAAAAATAAAATTCTAAAAAAATCTTTTTTTCAGGTTTGTCTCAAAGAATTAACATTTGCATAATGAATGATTTTAAAAACAGTAAATTAATTTTTTGATTTTATCAACATCATAATCATTTATAAAACCTTCAATGGCATTAGTTGCAATTACAGTTTTTTTCCTATTGCACCATGTAGCGATTAATCGGACAGCCCAAATATTTTCACACGAATCACAACTTTAGTTATTATCGGAGTTATAGAATTTGGTTCAAAACGTTGAATTTAACTTTTACATGCTCTATTTTTATGCAATTTCGAATTTCACATCCTGCCGTTCCATATCATATGATCACGTGGTAATACGCCCACTTGTGTACAGCAATGTGGCTTAGTCACAAATTGTAATACAATGAGTTGCTCTCCGGCAGATATCGGTTAGATAAGTTAATTTCTGTTATGATAATGCTATACTAAATTGTCTCTATTATTGTAATTATTTGTTTTAATTTTTATTTTGTTTTTAATTCTATTTGAATAAATGAATAAATGTGCTGTAAATAGAATCAGGTTAGTGGTTAACGTTCTGAGTATGAATCAGAGATGAAGGTCTCGACACCGGTCTCGGTCCCAGGACCAATTTCAGGGTCTCGGTCTCGGTCTCGGTCTTTTGCTGGCGGTCTCGGTCTTGGTCTCGTAATGACCTGGTCTCGGTCTCGCGCTTTTAAAATTGGTCTCGAGACCGGACATTTTTTGATGTTTTTGTTATTTGATGTGGTTATGATGATTTACTGCTTTCTTTACCATAAATTTTATTGGGTGAGCAAATTGTGATATTGGGTGAGCAAATGAGGCAGTTTCTTCAAGTCCCCAGTCGATTTTAGGAGCCCCCTCCTTTGAAAATAGCACATATAGTTTCATTTTGGTGCAGATCTTTTTTAGAGTTCATTATGAAGTTGGGACGAAAAGTGGGAATACAAGATCAATTTGAGGTGAAGACTTTTTTTTTCTAGAGATCACCACGATTTTGGGAGACAAAATAGTGAAATCAGACCTTTTTTTTAGAGATCACCATGATTTTGAGAGAAAAATAGCGAAAGACGAGATCAAAGCCCTTTTTCTTTTTTAGAGAATATCAATTTTTGGCAATCCTTGCCTCCGGCCCCTGAATTTGAATATCCACCACTGCCATAAAAAATTCCCCTTGCGAAATGAAATTGAAAGTCTTTTATTGCCTCATAAAATTTTTGAGTAAACATAGTCAATAAATGGTTTAGTTCAGTGGTTCTTAACCAGGGAAGCACGCCTCTCCTGGGAGGAAAAAATTTTTCTGGTCTCGAACTCACTCTCGATCTCGTTAGTTTCTCGTCTCGGTCTTAAATCTTAGGTCTCGAAATTTTTCCGCTCTCGATCTCGGTCTTGGTGTCGAAAAAACTTTACGGTCTCGGTCTCGAATCATGTAATCTCAACTACATCACTGGTATGAACTGCTCCAATTAAACGTAAACATAACGCTCCTAACCACTACAACCAGTTGAAGTAAGAACTTACATATTTTCAGCATCTAATTTACAAACTTTTCTATCAGAAGATACTAACAAATACAGTACCTTCTATTTTTTATAATTTAAACCCACAGCAATATAATTTACTGTAAGTTTTATTATTCAATTTTCAAATATATTTAAAAACAAACGCCACTTAATTTTAATCGCCGTCTGAAAGCCTATTTGAAAGCAACTTGCTGCCCAATCTGTAATGAAGAAAGCTACTGTATAGTTCACATTGACGAGCTCCAATAAACGCGAAACTCGAGTCTGGCACTTCTCATATTTTTGCGACTTCGTTTCTCAGTAATGAAGAAAGCTTTAGCAAAAATATTTTGTTCTGACATTTATTTTAAATTAATTTCGTACAAAAACCAAGAGCGTTGAACTTGGCTCAAAAATTTAAGAATTGCTAGTGTTTGCTAGTTGACATCATATCAACAAAAGTGTTTATTGTTATGCAAAACGAGATTTTCTCGAAAATACTCCCTTAGCGCACTAAGGGACACGGGAGTCCCAAATACAAAACCAATAAAAAAATTTATTCAAAATTTGTTTTCCTTATTGCGATTTGAGACGTCAAAGAAATAAAGAAAAAAATAATACTACTTGCTTGTCAATAATGCATTTCATTAAAAATAGCAAGCTACCAAAAAATAACAAATAATCGTGGACAAAATTGATATTTTGAACATAGATTAATCATACTTAAAATAAAATTTTATTTTTGATCATGTAAAGGTCTAGCCTAATATACAAAACTATAATGTCTTTACATTACTCGAAATACATTAAATGCTCTAATAATATTCTAAAATACCAACTAGGTTGGCTTGTAAGTGGGACACCGGTCTCCCTTATGCGTTAAAGGGTTAAAACCGCTCATCTATCTTTCGCATCGTTAAATGAGAAAGTCGCTGTTATAGTGAAACAAATTCTCACATATTCTCACATCATTTTCACCAAAGCGCTTCTGACGGATAATAAAGTTTGCAGGCGTTTCGTAATTTAGCAACGTTTAAGCGATACAATGCCTAGTGCCTCCCAAAAATGCTCTAAAGTTGACCGAGTTTTTTTAATTGCACTAGCTTTCTTATGCTGCTTACTTCGTCAGAAACAGTCAAATAAAAATGCAACCCAAAGCAAAAATTACACCAATGGTATGAAACGTAATAGAGAGACAAAGAGTGATGAAACAAAACACAAAAATATGTTCGAAAAGACGGAGGTTATCGGAATCTGGCAGTACGTTAAATTATAATATATTCTTTAGAAGAAGAGTGTACCAGAAAGTGAAACCACCCAGCTCAGTATACGCTTTTCTTTTTAATTTCAATAGTTGACAGTAGAGTTCAGTTGTTAATAGCTCTGTAGAACTTCCACAAGATGTTAATTTAATAGAGTAAATCGTTTCCTCAACAAAACTATTCAAAAAAAATGCAAAGTGTGCCATAAAAAAAGAAAAAATTGTGCAAGAAGTTTTGCATTCGATTTTATGTGGAGATATAATCGTCTTTTTCAAATATTTACTGATAAGTTTTTTTGTATTGTTATATTGGTTTGGTTGCTGCTCTCTGTTTTAAGCTGAGTCACCATTGCAAGCAGGGTGAATTCAATGAAGGTTTTGTTCTCGAAGGTTTTTTTTAAGTGCACCCAAGTAGACTGAGCATCGAGCTGACGTCTTTCAGTTTCCTAGTCATACTTTTATTATCTTGAGCTGACCCTCGGACAAAAATGCTAATAAATTGGTTATGTATAAGTATGTTTGTTATGGTACGCATATATCGTTTTTAAATAATTTTCTCTAATAAAAAAACAGGAAAAACTTAAATTCTAAAAAAATTTTAATGAAAAACTCCCATTGTTTCCTACAAAATATGACGTAATTTTTGTCTAGAATACAGATCCTCAAAAAACATCACATACATGTGAGTTCTAGCTTTCTTAGTCAGTTATATATAAAAATATTATGTGATACAGTTATTTTTTTATACGTTGAAAGATAAATGAAATAAACTACTGAAATAACATTTGCCAGAGATAAAACGCGTTTGATTTAAGTAATTAGTCATCCATTAACGGCTGACAACTCCCTCAAAAAAGTTGATATTGAAATGGAATATTTAATTCATTAAAGATAAGACAAGCGTTGGCTTTATCAACGTAATATAATTTGTTTCTGATAGTTTCACAACAACCAAAAAAAATACAATTTACATTTAAAGCTTAGCTATTAATTACTAACCTACAAAAAGTTTTCTAAGCCTGAAAATGCTTTTATTTATTTAAGGCAAGCATGTTAAACTCACGGCCCTCAAAGTGTTTTAAAGATTGCCCTCCAAACTAAAAAAGATTAGGCAAAATCAGGACAAGAAATTATTTGGGCAAAACAAATTTTTTTTGTACACAAGAAATGAAATATACTCGTATACTTCTGCAGGACCAAATTTTCAAATGCAGAAAAACGACAAAGATATGAGGTGAAAATTGTTTTAGAGCTCACAATTTTTTTGTGACGAAAATTAAGAAATCAGAGAGAGATTCAAAGTAAAGACCATAATTTTTTTAGTCTTCACCTTGAATTTGGGACAAAAATGGAGATTTTGGACGCTGATGTAAAGTGAAAACCTTTTTGTCTTGATCTTTAATTACAGATGAAAAGGGAGAATATGATGATAGAGCTTGAGTTTGTTTTTGTTTGTTTATCCAAGAGAGAGGCGTGAGTATTGCTTGCATGAAGAAGAGAGGCACAAGTTTTGTTTGCGTGAAAAAAATGGGCGCGTCTCAAAAATTTAAAAAACCACAGGTTAGCTAGTACTTGAAAAAATATTCAAAATTGTTGTTTATATGGCGAATTTTAAGATTGTATGTTTGTATGCTTATTACAGTATTTTCATTTAGAAAACCACTAGACTCTTGGAAAAGTTTTAAAAACTTTGCTTTATTGTTTGCAATGAGCTGATTGGCTTTCCTTGTTCATTGCCTATGCGTTCATGCGTTTCAAAACTCTTTTTAAAAAAAGCCACCACAAATAACTTTAAGATCACATTATTAAATGACTCAGTTTCAAAAAAGTGACAAGGACAAAGAACTTATTTGCGAAAAATATTCAGCATTATAGTAGATGCGATCGAATGACAATGTTATGTCATCGCTGCAATTTTTATTATTGCTGCTTTGATCGCTAAAGTTTTCCTTTATTGAGCAAAGATGAAGTTAGGCACAATGCTTCAAAAAAAAAGGTCAAAGTTGAAAAACTAGTGCGTCAATTACAATGTTTTTGATAAGTTAGGAATAGACTCAAAAACTTTTGAATTTGATTATTTTATTTTTGAGATATCGTTTATAAGTTGGTGAAATTATTTGATAGCACCAATTAGATTTAGATTTATTGATAAACTTTTGTTTATGTAATTACAGAAATTTGCTTTAAAAAGCGAACTTTCACCAATATTGAAATACTGCATTGCATCAATTCGAGCTAAAGACATCTTATTCTGCTTTTTTAAGATTAAGAGTTTTCTAAATTTAGCATTTTGCTTGCATCAAAAAGGTACGTTATTTTTATATTTTTAGAACAATAATCTTAATTTTATTTTATTTTTCTTTTCGAAGTGTTTTTTTAGAATAGCAACTGCTATCATTCTAAATCTTTGCAGATTTTCAGTAAAATAGTTTAACTTTTTTATTGTTATGTTAGAGCTAACTTTGCTTTGTTACAAAACTACAAAATAAATCTTGCTTTTAAAAATTTTGAATTTTGAAATTTATTTTTTAAAAAATCGCAAGATATCAAAAAACAAAGTTCATTTTGATAATTTTTAATTTGCATACTTTGAAATAGTATTTAATATTTAATTGAAATATATTCTTCTAAACTTATCTATCGTATTCAACTATGATGAATTGCATAGTGTTGGGTTTTTTATATGTACATATTGAAAAGCCTATAACGTTGAATTGTTTTGTGAAATTGATTTAATTATGATGACGAATGACTTGTCTAAGGAAAGTTTTTCATGTATATTGTTTTGTTTTTGACTTTATTTTTAACACAATCTTAATACGTTACCTATATTAAATACTTAACTTTGGTTCTCATACAGCAACATTTACAAATGGATCAAAAACAAAGTAAACATCAAGAAAAAGAAAATAAAAATGGTAAGAAGTTTATTAAATTGATTACTGTTTGAATATTGGTTTTTAACTTAGAGCTCGTGACTTTTGAAGTGCTCGAGATTCTTTTATTGGATCTTTTATTGAATCGGACTCGCATGTTTCGGAGAGGAGTCCGATTCCTTATTTATTTTTGTTGGAGTTTGAGTCGTTTGTTTGATTTGCTGGAATCGGATTCGTTTTTTAAAGATGGTGGAGTCGGAGTCATTTTTTAAATGTGCTGGAGACAGAGTCGGAGTTGGAGTCGTTATTGTTTTTTGCAACTCCGGCACCTTTTTAGGCTAAATTATGTTTACATGTCTGCTATAACTAGTCAAACTTACCAAACCAATAACAAACATGCACATACACGGTGAATATTTTTCCAAAACAGTGTCAGTTTTTGGCCCTCAGTTTAAAATGAAACAAGAACGGTTTTTGCTTTAAATCGACGGATAAAAAGTGAATTTTCTTTAAAAAATGTAAACTTATCTTCAGCTCGGTGACTGTTCTTCGAAATTCCACGAAAAGTCAAAAAAATAATTTTACATTAATTCGACAAAATAACTTTTGTATTGATGTAAAAACCTTTTTTGTCCAGACTTGATTTTTGAAGACAAAATAAAAAAAAGCATTTGGCAGAAATAACAAACTTTAGCTTGTAGGCTATGGCAGTGGTCGGCAACCTTTTTATACGATGGCCCAAATTCTATCTTTTGAAATTATTGAAGGCCCAGCAGTACACTTGAAAACAGTGGTGGATATTCAAATTTAGGGGACCGAGGCTAGAATTTCCAAAAATTGTTGTTCTCTAGAAAAAAAAAGGCTTTGATTTCGTCTTTCACTTTTTTCTCCCAACATCATGATGATCTCTAAAAAAAAAAAGTCTTCACTTCGATTTCGTCTCCGATTTCGCTATTTTTCTCCCAATTTTAAGCAAACAAAGCCTTGGCAGCGAAAGAGTTAAAATGATAGACACCCTACTAAAAAAAATGACATACGCGGCCCATATTTACTTTCTTACAAAATATACTATGCGGCCTAATACGTTTTGCTAAAAGGCTCACAATTGGGCCGCGGGCCCACAGGTTTTCGACCACTAGGCTATGGTATAAAAAGCTTCCCCAGTTTAAGATATGACTGGAGGAAAAAGTCGAGCCATGAAAAAATATAACCTATCAAATAGTTTATTTCAATGTGTTTATGAAACTAAAATATTTAATAAAACTATGGACCTAATTGAAGGGCTTAGTTCTAACTGTACCTTAGTTACAAAATGAAAAAATGAAGTAAAGATTTCAAAAACCCTTGCAAATCCGAGTAATGATGAAAAACCTTTAAATGGTATTTTATTACAGTATATTGTTTTATACCATTGCCTACTTCAACAACTTCTTAGAATTTAATTATGACGTCATAAAGAACTAAAGCTTGTTTTGCAAATTGGGCTTAGATACATTTATTGCAAATTAAAACTTATACGTATAAGCTTGTATTTTCTCAACCTGTGTGCCGCGGCACAGTACTGTGCCGGGAAACTTTTTAAAAAACTTTTTAGAGAACACTACTTTTTAAGGACGAAAATTAAGAAATTCGGTCCAAGTAAGGCAGAAATTTCAAAAAAGTCCCAAAATGTTGAGAATCACTGGCTTATTCAACCTAACTGGCAGTTTAGTTTGGCGGGAAAAGTTAACCGCAAATAGTTATAATGATGCTATGGGTTCTATTTTGTATTAAGTATTTCTTCTTTTTCTTCTTTCGGCCTTTTCCTTCAGTCAGGGGTGGCCACAGCGTATCATCATTTTCCAAACTTTTCTGTCTTCAACATCCGTCTCCTTTGCACCAACTTCCCCCATATCTTCTTTTACTACATCTAAAAATCTTCTCTTTGGTCTCCCTCTCCTCCTTTTTTCCGGTAACTCCATTTCCATCATCTTTCTTCCTACATACTCTTGGTCTCTCCTCATGACATGTCCATACCACCTCAGCCTGCCCTCCCTCATCTTCATTCCTAACCGTTCTACCTTAACTGTACTCCTGATGTGCTCGTTTCTAATCTTGTGTTTTCTCGTCACTCCCATAGCAAACCTCAACATTTTTATCTCTGCAACTTCTATTTCTTTCACTTGTTTTTTTGTGACTGCCACCGTCTGAAGTCCATACACCTTTGATGGTCTTACCACTGAACTGTACACATTTTCTTTTACTCCATCTGGTTACCTCCTGTCGCAGATTACTCCCGATACTCTTCTCCATCCGTTCCATCCTACCTGTACTCTCTTCTTTACCTCCCTCTCACAATCATCACTTTCTTGCACCGTTGATCCCAAATACTTAAATTCCTTTACTCTTGGCACTTTGTATCCTCCATCTTTACTGTTTCGTCATCATTTCCTCCATTTATGCAAAAATATTTGGTCTTTGACCTACTTACTTTCATCCCTCTTCTTTCCAATGCATACTTCCAGGATTATAATCTCCGCTCCACTTCTTCCCTGGTCTCTTCGCAAATCACAATATCATCAGCAAACAGCATCGTCCATGGTGATTCTCTTCTTGTTTCATCCGTTGGCCTGTCCTTTATCACTGCAAAAAGGAATGGACTTAACGCTGATTCCTGGTGCAGTCCAACCTTAACCTTGAAACTTTTTGTAGTTCCCACTGCACACCTCACCACTGTTTCGCTTCTCTCATACATATCCTGTACTAGTTGCACATACTTTTCCACTATTCCGGATGTTCTCATACAGTACCACAGCTCTTTCCGTGGAACTCTGTCGTAAGCTTTCTCTAGGTCAACGAATACACAATGCAGCTCTCTTTGACCTTCCCTGTACTTTTCCATCAACATTCTTAAGGAAAACATGGCATCGGTGGTTCTCTTTCCTGGCATAAATCCATATTGCTGTTTGGTGATCTCCACTCTATCTCTTAACCTGGCTCCAATAATTCTTTCCCATACCTTCATTGTGTAGCTCATTAGCTTTATTCCTCTGTAGTTTCCACAGAACTGTGCGTCCCCTTTGTTTTTATAGATTGAAATAAGCACATTTTTCTGGTGTCCGCTCACCCATTAATAGTCTGTTGAACAGTCTGGTCAAAAACTCTATCCCCATCTTGCATTTCCAAACTTCTACTGGCAACTCATCTGGCCCAACTGCTTTACCTTTTTTCATCCTTCTTAGTGCGTTCTTTACTTTTTCTCTACTGACAAAATTTACCTCTTCGTTAACCACTTCTGCTTCTTCTGTCCTAGGGTCTCTGTTATTTTCCTCGTTCATCAGTGTCTCAAAGTACTCCTTCCATCTCTTTAACATTGCTTCCGAATATACCATCACATTACCATTTTCATCCTTTATAACTCTCACGTGCAGTACATCTTTCCCTGCTCTGTCTCTTTGCCTAGCCAATCTGTACAACTCCTTTTCACCTTCTTTTGTTTCCAATCTAGCATACAAATTGTCATACGCACGTCCCTTTGCCATTGCAACTGCCTTTTTTACCTTACTTTTCTTTTATTTGTATATCTTTTAGTATTTTTATTTCTTATTTTGTCCCATGCTTTCTTTGCCTCTTTCTTTTCTTTAATGCTCTCCTGAACTTCCCCATTGCACCACCATGTCTTCCTGTCTCCTTTTCGTTTCCCAGATGTTACTCCCAGTATAGTAAAAGAAAGAATTGTTAAAAAAGCTTTACAAAGATTATAAGTCTTATCTACGCCAATTACAGTGGGCACGGGTTGGTTGCACCAAACGTTTCGAATCATTGAAATCATTTCATTGCTGTAAAGAATTATATGATGCATCCATGTTTGCCAAATTGCACGACTCGTCAAATAAAAGAAGAATCTAAAGTTGATGCAGTCATTACTATTTGAACTTCGTCAACAAAAGTTTTAGGACACGCTCCAAAAACAGATCTTTTCTTACTTTTCTCAACCGCTTTTACATTGTAAATTTGTTTTTTATCTCTGACGCTGGCAATTCCATATTCACTGATCAAATTCTGAACAACAGTTTCTGCAGCTTCTTTCATAGCTTCCTTTATGCTTTCTAAAATATGCTTATGGGTTCTTAAGTAAGGGGGTGCAAAAACAGGGAGGTTTTTTACTTCTTTTACATTTCCATGAGGAAGTGTAGGATCCACATATTCTCCGATATATTCGACTAATGCAACTTCAGGTTTCGACACCAGAAAACTAATCCGGCGTTTATAGTTTTCATTTGCTTTTAATTTAGTGTTGTAGCGATACAGTCCAACTAATTCTTGTTCAGACGGTTGTTTTTTTAAGGGATTATACACCGGGTGACTTTTTGTTTCCCCAGATCTTTTATAAGTACAATAAACTCCTTTTTTTTTCTAACCGCAGACGAGAACCATTATTTTCTTTAACATAGTACGTATGTTTCACACTGCCTCCAACCCATGCTCCACAATCATCGACAAAGACTTTTTTTTTCCATGTATAAATTGATTTTCAAACAGAAAATATTTATAACATTTGTTACCGTTTGGAATGAATTGCAATGTCTCACCCCTAAAATTCTCTAATTTATACAAAAGCTCTTCTGTAGTAAAAAAGCGTCTCAGTAAAGGCCCACTACTATCCGATGTTTCAATGTCTATTTCTTCAAATTTACAAAAGTTTTCTTTATTGACAGTTTTTGGTTGCGTTGGTAGTGCAGTGCAAATTGAACAGTGATCACTTTCTGTTTTTGAATCACATAAAAGCGATGTTTCTCTCAAGCCAAACATATCGTTTCCTGTCTTTATTCTTTTACAGGTTTTTATTTTCCAACTAACTGGGCGCTTTGAAAAAGATTTAACTTTATCGGATAAATCACTATCACTAAGTATAGAAGTGCTTTCGATATCGTATAAATAGTCTGCCTGTTGCAGATTTTTATTTTTTTCTTAAAAGCTGGGTTGTAAATTGATGGTAAAGTTGGAGCGATACAAGCGGTACAAAGTGATTAGGCCACCAATTGTCACGTTTGGAAAAATAGTGAAGACTCGTGCTTGTCCTTACATAATATGAAGCGGTTGTCTTTTTGATACTGTACATGTACTAGGATTAAAAACAGTATTTAAAATGTCGTAGCACACTTTACCACCTTTTACATTGACAGGAGGATAAACCGATACTATCGGAACTTTTATTACGTTGGCCATTGCCAAAATTTTCCAAGGTCCTGCCCATCCATCTATTTGCGCGCACGACAACGTAGCTTCTTCAAAAGAATTGCTTGTGGGTAGACCACCAGCAACTTTTGCGAGTCCGTCTGCTAGAGGATGATATTTATATATATTTGTTTGTTTAAAAGCATTTCTGTACAGCACGCAATTCTGAGCTCTAAAGCAAGGCTTTTATCGCCCAAAAGAGCAATTGAAATGGCACTGTAAAAACAGCTACCGTCAGCAGTAGCTTGAAGCGCCACTTTTTCTTTCGCTAAATGATAAGTTTCCTTGATATCCTCCCCTCCTTGGTCTTTCGTAATTTGACTACATAACTCACCATTAAAAACAACTTTAGCAAAATTGATTTGTTCGTAGCCAGTTTTTCGAAAAGTCACCAGGTGTTTCAGCAACGTAAGTTTTCCATAACGATCTATGTCTTTTCTTGTAATTTAAAAATATCGCAACTGTCAACATTATACTGAGTATAAAGCAAACATTGTTAAAATGTCCATATCGGACAGGGCAATTTAAGAACAGTAAATTGAAGTCCAAAATAAGGATTCTTCTTGCGGACCCCCGGTCTCCTTGACGGGCGTCAGAACCCTTTTAAGAAATTCTGTTCTAGCAATTGAAAACATAGTGGCTTTCGTTTCAATTTTTTTAGTCAAGTGGCGGTTTAGCATCTAAATCAAGGGTTCTCAACCTTTTTTTAGCACCGTGTCCCAAAAAACTTCAAACGTAATTGTCCCGGCCCATTGTGTTTGGTCTTCAGCAGCGGCATCGAAAAACATTTTATCAGGGGGCAAAATTTAAGGTTTCAAGGCAAAAAAAGGCTTTACAAGAATTGATTTAACACAGTTTTCATTTCGTATCGCGACCGCTTTCAGCGCCAAAATGTAGTGATGACAAAAAAAGATTATCACTTTCAATTTGTGTCCATAATCTCCATTTTTTTCTCCAAATTTCAGGTGAACGCAAAAAAGTTTCCCATTTTTATTCCGCACTCGATTTTACCAAATTTCTCTTCACCCCAAAACACAGCTTCCGGATACATGATTTAAACACTTTTTCAGAACATGTCTCTGAGGCCCACCTAAACAACTCGCTGTAGCCTACCACTGAGTCTTGGTCCACCGGTTTAGAACCCCTGATCTAAACATTGCTCTCATTACGGATCACACTACTTTCTTTCGTCGATAAGCGACCTGCAACGAGTTAGCTATTCGTATTTTCCCCCGAGATTAAGTTGTTCACTTTGGCTTAAAAAGAGCGTGTTAGCCTAGATGACACCCTGTTTCATTGTTTTGAAAAACAAAAGAAAAGCAAGTCATTAAAATGCAAGAAATTTTGGAACGACAAACTTTTTGTCGCAAAACTGTTAACGAAAATAGGCTAGGCAAAACTGTACAGTTCAATTAGTGGTACTTTGTATAATGAATTATTTCAAAACCATATAAGCAACTTACTTTGGTTAAAGTATTGATAAATTCAATAGGATTTTTTATATTTTTCAGACAGCTCGGACACAAAAAAGATTCGTTTCGAGAACTTTTTATTTGAAGTTCCTCTGTTGACATATTAGTGCATTCGGCATGGCACCACTGTTCGCACAAGTTGCATTTAATACAACTGGTAAAACATTCTTTTTGGCAAACATTGCAAGGAAACGCATTTTTTTCTTGCTTATGCATATTTTTACTTTTTACGTGGAACACTTTTTTTGCCATTTTCAAATTCTACCGGAGGTTTTTCTTATACTTAAGCATTTATGTGAACGTGATCTATACCAACCTTTTTTTTTCCGCGGCCTACATTTTGGCAAGAATTTGCTTTGGGGCTTACTTTTACCGAGGATTCAATTCAGAACTCAGTAAGAAACATAATTGCGAACAGCAAAATTACAAAAAACATTGAACATGGAAGTGATTTTTTTATGTGAAACTTGAGCTTGCTTATTGGATATGATAAGATCGAATCGAGGCTTGATAGGAGACAAGCTCACGCGCAAAGTAGCATCCAGATTTTCTGTGTTAAAACTATTTCGTTCCTTCGATTTCGTATGACTTACAGTTGAAAAGCCAGATTCACATAGATAAGTGGTGGTGAATGGCAATAGAAATCTGATAGCCCGTTTTCATAATGAAAAATATTCCTTACTTGCTTGCATCCAGAATGAAAGAAGATCTAACTTATTGACATCGAAGTTTAAGAACGCTGTCTTCAGAAAGTTCAATGAGTTCATTTTCAAGTTTTAGGGACAAGGCACATGTTCTGGTGCAGAATTAAAAGTAAATGGATCCAGAACCTATAAATTTCTATCTCATATATCCTCAGGAAAATAAGAATCAAACTGAGTCAGATGCTGAACTATTTGTTCACATATATCCACTATCCACATGGGGAAAAGTTTTGATATTTTCACAGAGGAGTGGAAACATCTCATACCGCAAATTGTTAACTCTTTTTTTCCAAAGATCAGTCTTTTTCTTAAATCCCTCAATTTTATCAGCAACCAGAAACAATAAGCTACTTCTACCTTGCATTGACAGATTGAGTTGATTTAACTGATCAAATATATCTGAAGGTAGGCCAGTTTTGCCCAAACACAATCGTCAACGTGATGATCAGCAAGAGGTGAGCGCTGATCGTTAAGAAAAATGTAAACTTCATGTCTCATTTCAAAGAGACGTATAAAAACATGCTGATCGCCACCTAACCTCACAGTGGTACAGGAGCTGCAAGTGATCTGAATTGGGTCTGTCACACAGGGCTGCGAACATTGCGAGTACTATAAGTATTTATACTTTCTCACTTCAACTTTCCTACATTTTTCAGAACTTTCTCCCTCATCTCCTTTTCTTTTCAAGAAGCGATTTATTTTACCAAACGTTTACATAACACAGCTAAAAAATCTAAGTATAATAGCTAGCTGCTAAATAATATAATAAATATCATAATATTTCTATGCTTTATGGCGAACTAACAACTAGAATTTGTCGAGAAATGATTTGTTGCTATCACACTTATGACGTAATAATCAAGTTTTTGTTTGCTAAATCATGCACTTTTTGCAAGACTACGCAGACTACCATTGGTATTATCAAGTTTTTTAAAACTACTTATAAAATTTAGGAGCAAGTCGTTTGGAATTTCTGCTTAATCTAAGAACAAAAACAATTGCCGAAGAGCCTAGCATCTTTTACGCATTTCGTTTTAGCTCAATCACAATTGCCACCCATTGCGGTCAGGTGGCCACAGCTCTACGTAAGAAATTGACATGTGCGCAATATCAAAACGCTAACGGAAATTAGGAAGCCGAATAAACACATCAAAAAAAGACAAGCAATTTATTCTGCTTCCTTTGACGATAGCCTTTTGATATAGCGCATGTGTTAATTTGTTACGTAGAGCTTTGGCCACCTGACCGCAAAGGGTGGCAATTGTAATCATATATTTTTGTGTGTGCTACATTTTATTTCATTGTACTGAGGTTAGCTTGGTATGTTTTTATTTACCAAGCTACGCATTTTTACGCGACTAATTTTTAAGGTTTTTCTGTCGAACTTCAGTTTGTAAAATAGTTTAAAAACACATCTAACATGTTAGTAACAATTTAAATTGACGTTTTATGTGTTGTACTATGATAGTAGTTGGGTTTTGACACAAAAATAATAAGTTTGTCATTAAACTGAGGTGTAGCTTGGTATGTTTTTATTTACCCAGCTACGCATTTCTACGGGTTTAATTGTTAAGGTTTTTCTGTCGAACTTTAGTTTGTAAAATAGTTTAAAAACACATCTATCATGTTAGTAACAATTTAAATTGACGTTTTTTGTGTTGTACTATGATAGTAGTTGGGTTTTGACACAAAAATAATAAGTTTGTTGTTGAATTGAGGTGTAGCTTGGTATTTAGTAATTACGTTTAGGTGTAGCTTAGTGTAGCTTGGGTGTAGCTTGGCGTAGCTTGCATGTAGCTTAGTGTAGGACGGTGTAGCTTGGTGTAGGACGGTGTAGCTTGGGTTTTAGTAACACCTTTTATAACCATTGCCATTTAACAACTTGCGCATTGTCACTGAATTCTTGCGTCTCACACTATCAAGCCACTTACCCATATTGCAGACGTACAGCCAACTGAGCTTCGTCAACTAAGAGGCACATTCTTGCCTAACCATGGCACTTTGGATCGTGACCATATACTTCATGGCTTTTAAGTATGTCTTCAAATATCCACCAATTGAGACTAAGATTTAGATGCTGGTTTGTGACAGTTGCACGGAAATACCATACAACTTTGCGAATTAGCGTCCGCTCTAACCAGTGGACTAAAAATAGAGGGGACCCGGAGTATAGTGAGAATATATCCAGGCTCAGTACTTTCATATTTATAATCAGTATTAGGCCTGTTGGATTGAGATTTCTTTGAACAGCTTGGGCCAAGCTCAATCCCCTGCGAACTGGTGTTGGGCGATTTCATTCGTCCGTGCACAAATGGGTCTTGTTCCTTTATCAAATTGCACCTGCGGCGCCCCTGAACAATCTGTAGACAAATTTCTAACCGCGTGCCCCATATATTAGGCACCATATGGAGTACAAGGTATGTTTGCATGAATTTGCATGAAAAACAGCACGTTTGTTCGAAAAACATATTTGGATGAAAAACCGGATGCTGGTTAAACAGCATCACTGCCAGCATCGGATCCGGGTAGTACAACATCCTGCGGTAGTAAACGCATATACTCTTGGCCCCAGTCCTGTTTGTGTCTGACTCGCAGTGGATGTCCTTTCAAACGACAACCAAGACGATGTCAAATGTTGCAATAAATGTGTTGCAAAACAAACAAAATTGTTTTTAAATTTTTTATATTCATAGCCGAAACATCGGAAAAATTGTTACAGCTTTTCTCAAATATTATTGACGTTTTCCCGAATCATGATCTTTTAGCACTTCACAGATATGCCACAAAAATTAGTTAAAAATTTTGGTGAAGAGCGAAAAATGTCATCAGTTTGAAACTGTGCCTAATTCCTCAACTCTAGTTCCTAAATTTAGATAAATACAAAAAAAAGTCTTCAATGTATGAATCTGTCTCTGATTTCTCAATTTTGTCCCAAAATAATGATAATCTCTACAAAAAAAAGTCTTCACCTCAAGTCTTAATCGTTTTTGGGACACAAAAAATTTGCTTTCCAAATTCGTCCTTGCTGCTGCCCTAAAAAAACTGATTTTGCTCAAATTTTGCCGTGAAGCTATCCGAAAAATTCAGATTTTTTTTCAATTTTAGCAGCCCTCCTTTTTTCCAACAGTTGAAAATTCCGTCCAACTTTATTGCTCTCCAAGCCTAATTTACGTTCAAAATGCTGTTCAATAAAGTGATTTTTCCTATGTCACAAGCAGTTGCAGATGTTCATTTTTTATGGCATTCAAAATTCATTCTACCATTTTGCGGCAAAAATGAGCTTTAAAAGACCTAATCACACTTTAGTCTAGTGGTTGGAGAATCGATGTTATGTTGGGTGTTAAAAAAACAACTTTCGATGCTTGGAGTTGATCTTTAATGTGGTCATGTTTGTGTGCACAACAGTTATCGATGAGCAAAAAAACATTATTCTTCTCTTTTCCAAGTCGAGCAGCCACTAGCAAAACAAGGCAGACGCATTTGTTTGCTGCATAAGAAACTGGAAGTTTTTCCACCTCATTGAAACAGCAAGATTTCTGGCTTTTTCCACTTATGAGGTGCTGTTTTTTCTCTCCAGTGAGGGAGACGGAAAACAGTGCAGTCACACCTTTCTTTGACTTCTTGCCTCCTACTCAGACATTTTTTTTATCTATTAATAGCACAATGGTTCGACTTGGTGAAGTGTAAAAGTAGAGGCCAGTTTCGTCAGCGTTCCAGACCTCGGATGAATCATAGCCCTTCTTCAGTTTTGATCACTTGCTGAGCCAGTCGTCTTTAGTAAGTTGATCAGCCTCAACAGCCTCACCATGAAGGAACTTGTAGCTAAGTTGATATCTTGAATCTTGCAAACCAACTCTCAGATCCAGTGAGCTTTGCTTTACCCAGTCGTTCAGCAAATTTCTTTGCCTTTGCCTTCAAAATTGGACCATTGATCGGCGCATGCTTTTCCCGGACATCCCGCAGCCAGCACATCATGGCTGCATCAACTACATGAGATTATCCTGTTCTGTTTCATTTTTGTGAACTATCAGAAATCAGCAACTCTCGACGCTTCAAGATTTTTTCCAGAGTGGAGCGTGCAACGTATAGTTGCTGAGCAGCTTGTGACTGACTTATCTCAAAAAATTGCAAAACGAAGACAAAGTTTGAGGCATGCATTAAATTTTGACATAGTTTGATACAGAATGAAAATAATCCTCTATTGCACTGTACCTGTACTTACCCTTGGCAAGGCATCGTTGCGTTTGAGCATGTCAAGTTGGTCCTGGTCAGATCAATCTTGTCCACTCCTTTTTATTTTCAGTTTGCTTCAATTTCGCTTTTTCAAATAATTCACACAGTGCTTCACTGTTACTGTTTAAACATCGAAACTAAATGCCAAGCAACAACCTTCTGCAGTTTCAATGCGCTCACATGCTCACCTGCTTAACACGCATAACTTCTACACGTCTAACTGCTCTAATAAGCGGTGTGCCTGCTCCAATAAGCAAAGAATTAAAAAGACGAAAAGATAGATCGCTGTTTTTCAGCCGAAACTTGCTCGAATAAGTGGTTTAATCTATAAACCGATGTTTTATTAAGCGGTTTCCACTAAATATATCTATCCTCCTGACTCTCAGAAAAGCGTCGGAGGTGCTATACATAGGGTAAACCATTACATCGACCTGCTTCCGGAGATGCCAAGATATAGCTGTCCCGTTGATATTTTTTACTTTGGTTTGTTAGTTTTATAGAAATTTGACAAAAAATTTAGAACTGCTCTCCAAAACCGCCAAGCATGGGAAAGTCCCATAGAAGTTTATTTCCTAAGGATACAATAGAATGGCGCAATTAGGTTTTGAACCGAGGCCATGTTGATTACAATCACAGCGCTTTAATGCGCTTTAAGCACTCGACAATTAGGCCTCCAAGGTTTCGAAATTGGAATGGCTAGATATGCACGTTTTAGAATAAAGTCAGAGTTGTTTATTCAGATGTTCAAGAGTTGAAATTCGAATAGTAATATGTTTTTTTCCATTAAATATGAGGGGAAGCAAGTAAAGACTAAAAAAGGTCTTCAGTTTGACAGCAATGTATTCTTATAATTGTCTGCACTGTTGCTTTATTGCTCGGGTAAAACCCAACTTTTATTTATCGACCTCTTGGTTGTTTAAATCGACCACTTCGAGGACCACTGGTATAAGCAATAAACTTGTTCATCTGCGTAGAGCCACCACTAGACAACATGCATTGATAAGACAAATAGTTCGTGGAAGGTCAATAAAAAATTTAATATAATACGTTTGCTTTTTCCCAAAAGAAAATTACTGTTTGAATGTTTAAAATAGGTATGTCATTTATAGCACAAATAGGTTTTAAAGGGTAGTTTATGTTTTTACTTGGTTTGGGTTGTTTTAGGATTGTACCAAGAGAAAAAAAATAGCATTTTTGTTCTTGCATGAATAGCAACTGCAAGAGGCGAAAGTAATCAAACATATGTATAAGGATGTTCTTAAAGGAATCCAATGGAAATCAGTAACAATGTCTCGGCAATATATAATTGTGCATGCCAGATTGAGGATAATGCCGTTAAGATCAGCAAAATAAAAGTAATCTTTGTTATGATGAAATGAAAACTTGACACACGACTGTCAAAACTATAGCCATTTAGAAAATGATAAAAAGTGGGGACTATATTTTGCTTTTTTGTTTTTTTCTGGTTGCAAGCCAGCATTTATTATACGCAAATATAGCAGTAAATAAAGTAAATAATACGCATATATAGCAGTAAATAAAGAGCAGAGAAAAAAATTTTGGATTTTTGATCGGTTGAAAATGTGTAGATTACGATTCCATGGGTACAAAATTGAAAATCGCGTCCCTGCTAAAACGAGCCGTATGGTTAGCTTACTATTGATATATACAAGGTGTGATAAAAGTAACGCACATTGAGAAATTTAAATAAAATATACATGTAAAACATTAAAGTTGAAACATAGAAAGAAAAGTTGAAACATAGAAATCGTCTGAGAAATGAGTCAAAAAAATCATAGATTCTGAACAATCTTTAAAAGTACAGGGTGTTCACAAAGTCTCTTTACAATTTAAAAAATTATTACAAAGTGAAATGATAAGATATCGCAATGAGGGTTGTTTTATGTTAATCAGTATTTTATAAAGTTTTTATTGACACTAAAATTTATTGTTTCAGATAAAATTTCTTAATTAAAATTTCTTATATTTAATGATTGAGTTATATGAACTAAAACCCCATAAAATGACTACACCTCAAGAAAAAGCGCAATGTGTATCCTGGTTCATTGAGACAAAATCAGATGTTCAGACCCAGCGAAACTACAGAAGTAAGTATGGAAGAGACCCACCATCACGTCCTTCAATTCATTTATGGCACAAGAAATTTATGGAGACAGGGACAGTGTTCGATACAAGGAGTGGGCGACCAAGAACATCTGAAAAAAACATCGACCGTGTAAGGCAAGCCTTTCAACGTTCTGCTATGAAGTCCATCCGTACTGCTTCCAGACGATTGGAACTACCACAAGTTCAATAGTGCACAAAGTCGTACAGAAGAATTTAAAATTGTATGCTTACAAAGTGCAAATGTTACAGGCACTTCAGCCAAACGACATTGCCAAGACCAAAAAAATTTGCAGTGAACATGCTGCAACGAATTTCTGAGGATGAAGCATTCCTCAACCGGGTTTGTTTTAGTGATGAGGCAACTTTTCATGTCTCAGAAAATTTAAACAAACACAATGTAAGAATTTGGGAATCTGAAATCTGATTGAAAACGTTTAGTTTACAAGGTGAAAATAAAAGATCTTTAAGTCAAAAATTGATATCTTTTAATGAAAAGATGAGTCTAATAAACTTGATTAGTCAACTTTTTGTTAGTTTACTTTGAAATATTTGTATTGTTGCTTAGTATTAATAATTTAAAAACAAACAAATAATGCGACTCTTTTCACTTTGGAAAGAAAAAACTAAGTAAAATGAGAATTTTTGAACCGTGCAAAAGTCGAAATATTTGCTTCTGTGCAACAATTATACAACGAGTTTCACAAAATTACAACATTTGCGCAATTAAGAAAGCAATATTGTGACAAAAATTTGAGATTGAATTGTTGCTATGCATTGAAAAAATGGTAAAAAATCTAACATAAAGTAGAATTTTTTTTAGGATTTGGTTCTAAAACTAACAAACTTCTGCAACACTAGGAAGAAATGTACACTTTTCAGGAAAATTTTTTTAGATTTTTTAAGCAAGCTAGTGTTTTTGTAACTTTAAAATTTAAGATACTTGGAAGAAAGTTCGGCCTTTCAAAAAAAGTTAATTTTTTTTACGTAGAAAGAATCTATTGTTTTCTATACTAAAATTTTATAATGTGAGGCTCTTAAGAAATTTTTAAATAGTGATAATTTTAAGAAATTGACCACAAAACCTCAGTGTAAAAAAAATATAAAATTATATTCGTGGATCAATTTTAATATCAATTGATGAAAATTTTCGTTAAAACGTTTATTTGGAAAAAGAAAAACTAAAGTAGGCTATTTTTTAGTTTAACTAGTGTCATGCGGTCTTTTTCTAAAAAATTGATGTTTCAAAGATTTATTAAGCTAGTAAAAATAAAAAATTTGATTTAACTTGAATTGTTTTTACTCGGTTTGTCCTAATGATTACCGTTAAGTTTGGGATATGATGGCTGATCGTAATTGGTTGTTAATCAAAGCCCCGTGTCTAATTCAATGATTTCAAATTTTTTTCTTGGAATTAACCAATGAGTTTCTGCATAACATTTCTTTTTTTAACATCTCAAGCAATGTTAGGTTGGAATAAATTAAATAAAAAGTCAGAAGAAGGAATTAAAAATATTAAAAGCGAGTTGAATTTTGTTTTTTGTTTAATTTTGTTTAAAATGTAAAAATCGAGTTAAAATTAAGTCCGAAAGAAGTCTACGCTTTATTGAATATTTTACATTTTTGATTTTTAAGGGAATTGTTAAAAAGTTTTTCTACATTACTTTAAAACGTTGGTGTAGAAAAGGAAAAATGAAACCAAAAAGTCTAATTTTTAATATCCTTGGGTGGTTTCTTTTACAAGATCACTGTCCAAACCTTTTTCTCAGAGGTTAGCAACGCTCAAGATAAAAGAGTGAAGTTTTTGGTTTCTTACTTTATTTGTGTTTGTTACCCCAAGCAAAACCGTATCCTGAAAGCAAAATTTTTAGCTATTTTTTAAAAAAATCCTGATTTTTCAAAGGTTTATTTTCAGATTTCGAGCTAGTCAATAAGTTTACTAAATAATTTCAGCTTGGTTTGTTTTCATTTAGACATAAGAACTATCTGTGATAGGACTTGATAGAATAAATCTTATTATAATTTTAAAAATACAACCGACTTGTCTTGGAATCGATCTTACTTACGTTGGCCTTATTTGATTTCAAATTTTATGTTAAGTTTAAAAAATTTAGTTGGTAAAATAAATTAAAATGTTCAATTTTATGATGGATTTTCTTGTTAAAAGTGAAAAAAATGTAAAACTTTTTAACATATACGGTTGTTGTACTTGACTGGGGATCAAACTAAGCTTGAGTCGTTGTTTTGCAATCAAATTTTTTGGGACAAGCTTGTAATAAAATTTCTTTTTTACAAAATGTTTTTAAAAACTATAAAAATCAAGGTGTATTATACAAAATTCTTGGCTTACTTTATTTTTACACTGGAAATTAAGGTAACCAGATTTTCAAACTCCAATCATGAATATGTCATAGTTTTAACAGGAAACGCGATACCATATGAACAGCAAGCTTCTGTGTAAGAGGAGACCTTGACACACGTTGTCAAGGTTACTGTTTTCTTGTTATTAAAAGTTTATAAAAATGACCAAAAGATTAAACATAGTTAGAACCAAATTCATTTTTGAAACAATTACAATGTTAACACTAGAAATTAAATTCATACAACATAAAAATAATAGCTATGTTTGAATTTAATTTACTAAATAATAAAAATGGAAAAAAGACGACTTTTTTATTATGAAGCCTCTGTTTATTGAACACGAATAATCTATTAATAGAAATTTTGTTTAAAACTTTTAACAATTACTTTAAAATTGACTATGAATAAAAAAAAGAATGCCAAGAATTCTTTTTTAAATTATAACAAGGTTGTAACAAAAAATCAAGCTTGTCTAGAAAAAAGTTAAACATAGGTATAACAAAAATCAAGGTTGCTAAGAAAAAAATTTTTTTTTCGCTTGGTCTATTTTTACACTGAAAATTAAGGTAACCAGATTTTTACATATCGATCATAAATATGTCATAGTTTTAACAGGAAACGCAATACGCTATGAACAGCAAGCTTTTGTATAAGAGGAAGATCTTGATACAACTGTCAAAGCGTATTGTCACCCTTACAGAGATTACGGGTAGCTTTCTTATTATTAAAAGCTTATAAAAATGACCAAAAGATTAAACGTAGTTAGAACTAAATTCATTTTTGAAACACTTAAAATGTTAACACTAGAAAGCAAATTCATACAACATAAAAATAATAACTATGTTTGAATTCGGTTTACTAAATAATAAAAGAGGAAAAAAGACAAATTTTTTTATTATGAAGCATCTGTTTATTGAACACGAATATCCTATCAAATAAAATTTTTATTTAAAACTTTTTAAAAATTACTTTAAAATTGACTATGAATAAAAATCAAGGTTTCCAAGAAAAAACTTAAACAAAGGTATGTCAAAAATTGACGATATCAAGAAAAAAATTGAAGATAGATATCTAAAAATCAAGATTAACTAAGAAATTTTTAAAAAATTGAACAAATGTGTAGCAAAAATCGAGCTTGTTTAGGAGAAAATTGAAGATAGGAATGACAAAAATCAAGGTTGTCTAAAGAAAAACTTTTAAAAATTCAACAAAGGTATATTAAAAACCATGGTTGACAAAGAAAAATTCTGAAAAACTCAACAAGGATGTAACAAAAATCAAACTTGATTAGAAAAAAATTAAATATAGTTATGGCAAAAGAACAAGCTTGCCAAGAAAAAATTAAACAAAGGTATGACAAAAATCAAGGTTGTTTAGAAAAAATTGAGCAAAGACATAGGAAAAATCAAGTTTGCCTAGAAAAAAATTGAGGTTAGTTGTGACAAGAATCAAGATTGCCAAGAAAAATTAAACAAAAGTTTGACAAAAACCAATGTTTATTAAAAAAAAATTGAAGGTAGGTGCGACAAAAATCAAGGTCGACTAAGAAAACGTTTGAAAAATTCAACAAATGTGTAGCAAAAATCGAGCTTGTTTAGGAGAAAATTGAAGATAGGAATGACAAAAATCAAGGTTGTCTAAAGAAAAACTTTTAAAAATTTAACAAAGATATAATAAAAAACATGGCTGACAAAGAAAAATTCTGAAAAATTCAACAAGGATGTAACAAAAATAAAACTTGACTAGAAAAAATTGAAGATAGGTGTGACAAAGAACAAGCTTGCCAAGAAAAAATTAAGCAAAGGTATGACAAAAATCAAGGTTGTTTAGAAAAAAAATGAAGAAAGTTATAACAAAAATCAAGATTGTTAAAAAAATAAAATAAAATAAATAAACAAAGGCATAATAAAATCGAAATTTATTAGAAAAAAAATTGAAGATAGTTATGACAAAAAAAAAAAACAAGGTTGCCAAGAAAAATTAAACAAAGGTATAACAAAAATCAAGGTTGGTTAAGAAAAATTTTTGAAAAATTGAGCATAAGTATAACAAAAGTCAAAATTGTTTAGAGAAAAAAATTTTAAAATTGAACAAAGGTATAACAAAAATCGAATTTGTCTAGATAAAATTGAAGATAGGAGTAACAAAAACCAAGTTTGTCTAAGAAAAATTTTTGAAAAAATTGAACATAAGTATAACAAAAATCAAATTTACCTAGAAAAAAATTGAAGATAGTTATAAAAAAATCAAGATTGATTAGAAAAAATTAAATAAAGTTATAATAAAAATCAAGGTTTTTTAGAGAAAAAAGTTTTAAAATTGAATAAAAGTATCTAAAAACCAAACTTTTTTAGGGAAAAAATTGAGAAATTGAACATAAATATAAAAAAAATCAAGACAAAGTTTCGCAATGCACCCACAAAAAAACCTACTGGTTGAAAGAATTTTCTATTGTGCACCTAAAATCAGTAAAAGGTTTGACAGGTTTTTCTACAGAGTGCTGAAAAACAGGACACGATTGACTTTATTGCTTTAAAATCTTGCAGAATGTCTTGAAATAAACTTATGCCATATTTTGAAGTCTTGGTTCTGTCTTGGGCAGGGAATCAAACTCAGGATTACGCACTTTCATAGGGTTAGGTTTGAAATCTTACACCTGTCTTGGACAAAAAACGAACTCAGGACTACTGCTGTTCTTAGGGTTTGGCTTTATATTATCTTGGGTAGGAATCAAACTCAGGATTACTGACTTTCTTAGGATTAGGGTTTCTACTGTCTTGGGTGGGAGTCAAACTCAAAACCACTACCTTTCTTAGGTTTAGGATTTACAGCTTCGCTGATTTGGGCGGGAGTCAAACTGAAGACCACTGACTTTCTTAGAGTTAGGGTTTACACTGTCTTGGATAAGAATTGAACTCAGGACCACCGCCTTACTTAGGAATAAGAATAAGATTAGGATTAGAAATGGGATTCGGAGTAGGATTAGGAGTAGGATAAGAAATAGGATTAGGATTCAGAAAAGGATTAGGAATAGGGTTAGAAATAAGATTAGGAATAAGATTAGGATAAGAAATAGAAATAGGATTAGGATTAGGATAAGGAATAGAAGTAGGATTAGAAATAGGAGTAGGATTAGGAATAGAAGTAGAAGTAGGATTAGCAGTAAGATTAGAAATAGGAATAGGATTAGGAATTAAATTAAGAATAGGACTAGAAATAGGATTAGAAATAGGATTAGGAGTAGGATTAGGAGTAGGATTCGGAATAGGATTAGGAATAGGATTAGGATTAGGATTAGAAATAGGATTAGGATTTGGAATATGATTAAGATTTGGAATAGGATTAAGATTCGGAATATGATTAGGATTTGAAATAGGATTAGGCTTTGAAATAGGATTAAGATTTGGAATAAGATTTGGAATAGGATTTGGATTAGGATTCGGAATAGGATTTAAAATAGCATTCAAAATAGGATTCAAAATAGGATTCGGAATAGGATTTGAAATAGCATTCGAAATAGGATTCAAAATAGGATTTAAAATTGGATTAGGATTTGAAATAGGATTTGGAATACGATTCGGATCCACTTTCCGCCACTGCTCTCTAGCGCCACCCTCTGCCACTGCTCTCTAGCGCCACTGATGACGTCAGTGCGCCACCGCGTGCCACATTGAGGAGGTCACCAAAAAAATCATTACATACTACTATCGATGACCTTTGCTTATTACATCACTTATTACGCTTATTACGATTTTCGCTCATTAAGTTGATGTTGTACTGCGCACCAGTCCGGTGTAGCAGCTCTCAACTCACTTCCTAGACAGCGTCCTGAATAATGCCTTGCGCATTGTCACTGGATTCCTGCGTCCCACTTTAATGAACTACTTACCCCTACTTTCAGGCATCCAGCCAGCTGAGCTCCGCCAAATAGCAGTAACACTCTCATTAGCTTACCGTGGATTCCTGGGTCCTGGATAAAGTGGGTCCACAGATGCTCGCCAAGAAAGACCAAGATATACACGTTTGTTTGTGCCAGCTGTGCAAAATTTATTAAACAACCTCGCTGAAATAAGCATCCGCGCTTTTCCGTGGACGAATTATAGATGGAACACGGAGCACTGTAAGAATACATCCAGACTTTGAGCTTTCATAGCCGTGACCTGTACCAGTTCTGTTGGAATGGGCTTGACCCGAAAAGTTGGGTTAAGTTCAACGGCCTGCGGACTGGTGTTGGGTGATTTTATTCATCCATGCACCAATGGAGTCTCGCTTCTTTACTGAATTGCGACGGCATCCCTGAACAAACCGCAGACCACGTCCTAACAACGTGCTACATACATTGGATACCACAGGGAGCATAAAATTTGATAGTTTTGGATAACGAAACCCGATGTTGGATCAACACCATTACTGCCAACAACTGATCAGGGCAGTACAGCAGCCTAAAATTGTAAAAGCATAAAGCCTCGGACCCTGTCTTGGTTGTGTCTGATCCAGAGTGAATCCAAGCGTTGACGTCAACGACAAAGTAATAATACATGTATATTAAAATGTAGTTTAATAGCACAAATGTACAACTGAAAGCAAATTCGGTACACATAATAACAAACCAGGTCACCACTTATGTTGATAAACTGAGTTTTAAATCACTTTTTTAAATGCTAATCAACTAAGTTTTAAATGCTAACAAAAATTTAAAGACTAATAAATCATGACTGACGACGACTGGTCGGTTCGCCGAATTCATAAAATTCCGTGAAACGGCACTATTGGAATCTGACTATTGTTTACGATGTATTAAAAATTTTTAAAAAAAGACATAAAAAACATTTTATAAAAATTTCATACAACATTGCTAGAGCTTTTTTTTTGTTTTTCGGCAGCAATCAAAGCAATATCCGGTTTGATTTTTGAAATTTGACATTACCAATTCTGATTCTAAATTTTACAATCTATTCCTTGTTGTTTTTTTCAAAAAAAGAACGCTTGGAAATGCTGCTTTACAGAAATAAATTAAACTAATAGAAGTAAGCAGTACTAAAAGCTTTGCGCAATACGAGTTGCGCGCATTCGGCCCCGAGAACTCAGCAAACGGGAATTCGAGTCTTGGTCTTTGATGGTTACTCTGGAAAATGTAAAAGTTTTTTGTATTCGCTGTTTTGAAAGATTGTTACTATGATTAATATTACTTAAACATTTTCACATGGTTTCGGAGTTCTCTGGAGGAATGAACTACGAATCAACTGTCAATCGTTTTGTTAAACAATATTTGTTTATTCTCCCAAAAATAATTTTTTTTGCTTTTCATAAATGTCATGTGGGGTACGCGACAAAGCCATTAACAAGAAATCAAAAAACTAATTTTTAATTGTTTAATTGTTTTTTATAGTTTAATTAGTGTTCAACCTTGCAAACTAACCACTACAAATAAAAAAATTATGTTTGCCTAAGCAACAGTACAAATTCAAGCACCAAATCCTGGCCGCCAAATTTTTTTGACTACTTGCAGTAATTTTAGGGTTCGAATGTTGCACCATTGCCCAGAATTTAACCAGGCGTTATCTTCCAAACAATCGCTGGTCGATGAATCATGAATAAACTGCTTAAATTTTTCTTAGGAAGTCTTTTTCATCTTTCGAAACTTTTTATAGAAAAAAATCTAAATTGATTTCTTGTCAATGCCATCCAGAGAAATGTTATGTTTAAAATCAAGAAAGTAGCGTTTAAGATTCGTCCATCAGCTTATTTAAGAGCTTACATCGCAAATCCCGTTCACCGTTCACCACTTTTTAAAATTACATCGCAAATGCCGTTCATTTTACTCTGTTTAATAAATGTTGGAAACGCCGCTCTAACCGGTTTAGTTTGTATCTTCATTTTCCAGAATTCAAGCTTTGCAATTAATCCAGCAATTTTGTCTTTTTGCTTCAGCAAGTTCGAGTTTATACTCAGTTATTTTTTTAATTCAAATTACTTAAATGACAAAATCTATCTTCCAGGAATGCTAATCTCTCTTGTGAAGCTTCATATCAGAAACATCTGTTCAAGCTTATTAACTTTGTATGGGTTCCAATATATTGAATAACTCTTGACATTAAATACACAAGCCTTATCAACATATTTTCTTTCGAGAAGCAAAGCAAATAAGTGTAAACAGGAGAGTTTCATACCTAGCTTTATTAACTTACAACAGTTGTCGAAAGCATATACTATGAAAGCAATTTTATATTACGGTAGTTCACAACTTTTAATGTAGTATCTAGTCATTGGTTGAGCAATTTGCACATCGCTTTTGAGGCTAACGCTTCTCGATTTATGATACAGTTTTACTAAAGTTTATAAGCACTGCGTTATTTACACAACATTAGGGGCATAATACCATACTATTGTTAAAATTGATGTCAAATTTAGTTGAAAAGTAGATAACTAAAACCAGTTGATGATTGATTTCCTATCTCAAATCCTATCATTTCCCTAAAGAGGGAAAGAACCCATGATATACTGTACAAACTTTTATTTAGTTTTTGCTATAAATATCTTTTCACAAGTTTTTCGAACGGTAAAAAATATTAATCACAAATTTAAAGACTATCAATAAAACAACAAAAGTACCAAATAGAATATTATAAAGCAAAGTTCCCTATATTAAAATATATATGTGAAAAATGAAAGCTATATGCAAACGGTTAAATCAGGGTGGCCATTTTACGTAAATGATAAAAACTTTTTTATTTCAAACAAAAATTATGTTTGTGCGTTATTTCAAACAAATTTATGTTTAGGTTTACTATTATATATTACAAAATATTATTTGTTATTTCATGGAACTTTGAGTATTTGAGTTGATGCACATGTCTTCTGTAGATCAACTCAAAAACTACTCAACAGAAAAGTTAATACAGCCCACAATATAAATCTTTGCTTTGTTAGTAAAACCTTTGAAAGATTAAATTATTTGTTGTTAAAAATATCCGTCCCCCCTTTTCTTATGTCCATTTAATCAAATTTATTTTAGTAAGATAATGCGCACTTGACAAATCAGAATGTCAACCCAACATTACAACAGTAGAGTCGATTTAATTTTAACTCAACAACACAAAACTTCGAGAAAAAATATCTTAATATATCTTGTATAGCAATAGTAATTTACGTGCCGCTAACTATACTCTTATAATTTGGTTTTTGTACAAAACTCATGAAGGTTTTAGTTAAGTCGAAAGTTTGTGATTGGTTAAAAATGTGAACGATTTCCAAATATTCTCACGGTTTCAGGAATTTCTAAATATTGCTGACAAATCAAAATTATAAAAAGCTGAAAATATGCTTTTTAATAAAATTTTGTAATTTCTAATCGTTTAAAATTCAACAATCTAAAAATATACCAAATCATTTGTCTTCCAAGTCCATCAACAGTATAAAAAGCACTCCCTCGTAAGTTATCGGCATTTCCAAGTATTCTTCTGGTGGATATTGGCTCGAATGTTCTTCATAAGCTGGCAATGTGGTCGAGTACTAAAGAGAGCCTATGATTGATGGCAAACGTGATTGACCGGGTTGCAGTTTAAAACCTTTCTGTTGAGTCCTTGGGAAAGAAACTTTATGACGTTTTCCTCTACTTGAAGTTATTGGCAAGCAGCTCTAAAGTTCAAGTCAAACCTTTTAAATAAAAACTAAAAAAAGATGTAAATATTTCAACTCTATAGCAATATCTTGGCATCTCCGGAAGCAGCTCGGAATAATTGCTTGATAGTTGTTATCTACAGTATAGTGCTGCGCCGACTTCCTGCGCGTCAAGAAGATAAATATAAAGATAAAATCAAAAAAATGAAGAATAAAAAACATCAAAATGAGAAAAAGTTATAATTCAATACAACAATTTTCACGCAATTAATTAATTGATTTCACGCAATATTTCACGCTTTTATAATTTAATACAACAATTTTTTATGTATAATTTCTTGAACAGCAAGCAATACCAAAACTTTTTTTTTGTTTAGAAAATAATGAAGCAAGAAATAATTCAATTTCGTATTCCAATGTTAGCAAATCTAACCGAAAAATTCTTCTTCGCAAAATTGAAAATCAACTAGCTCATGAATTAAGAAAAATTTGCGACAAAGATGAGAAAGAAATTGCTCCACAGAAATCTGCTCAGATATTTCACGAGCTAAGTCAAATATATTTTGAAAAAAATACAATGATAAGCTTAATCAGAAGTGCCACTTTGCTAAACGCAGCAATCACCAGGAAACCTAATAATGTAAAGGAAATCGAAAATGATTTAAAAACCCTTTGTTCTCATATTTTGAAAAAAGCTAGTGCAAAATATTTAAATGCTGACCTGATTGAATTTGCTAGAAAAATAGAAATAAAAGTCAAAACAATGAGAGATGAAGTAAATCAAGAACTTGACAATTTTAAAAGCTATAAGACAATCAACAAAACCAAAGAAGAACTGGAAAATACCAAAATCAAAAACATCAGAAATCTGCAAGAAAAAATTTCGAGAGATTATAAACATATTATGGCTGAAATATTGCAGTACTGTGAAATAGTAATGGGCAAGTCACCTTGCAGATTTGCTTTAATAGGCATGGGATCTTTGGCAAGAAATGAGACTACTCCGTATTCGGATTTCGAACATATCATTGTATTAGAAGAAAACTGTCAACTAAAACCTGATTATGAAAAAGTTTTAAAATACTTTAGATGGCTTTCTGTGATATTTCAAATTATTGTAATCAATCTTAAAGAAACGATTGTTCCAAGCGTCGACATTGAGAGTTTTAAAACAAGTAAAAAGGGAAAATCAGAATGTTGGTTTTATGATGGAATCACCACAAGAGGCATTTCCTTTGATGGTATGATGCCTCATGCATGCAAATTTCCATTAGGACAACATGTTTTATCTGATAAAACGAAAAAATATGAAACAGAACTAATTAAGTCAGTTAATGAAATGCTCAAATATCTTGCTTCACAAAAAGATCTTAAAAATGGATACCATCTTAAAGATGTTTTAACTAAAGTTTGCTACGTTGGAGGAGAAAGAAACATTTTTGACAATTTTCAAACAAAAATTCATCACATACTAGATAAACAAAGTCAAGATGAAAAATACAAAGAAATTAAAAAAATGCTCATTGAGGATCTTGATAACTTTGCAACAAGATCCAACTTTTTAAAACACCAAAGCAAATCGTTTAATATAAAAAAAGATTTATATCGAAGTACAACAATATTCATATCAGCGTTGGGTCAAGTCGAAAACATTCATGCGTCATCATGCTTTGATATCATTGAGGGGCTGGCTGAAAAACAAATGATAACTGAAAGATTTAAATTTAAACTGATGTTTGCTGTTGCAGTAGCTTGCGAATTACGATTGAAAAGATACATGAAGCAAAAAAGACAAGATGATGAAATAAAGAGTTTAAAAAGCCATCAGGACGCAATTGAACAACTTTTAGAAAACATAAATGTTACAGATTTAACTTCTTACTTTCAAATTGCTTATGCTTTGCAATGTAGTATATCAAAACAATTTGATTTGAAAAAGGTTTACTTCTATTCTGATCCAAAATTGCTAAACAGTAGATTATATTATTGCATGGGATATTTCGAAAATTTCGTTCAGTTTGCAAAAGAAAACAAAGCCGTGGATTACAATCCAACATTCAGACTGCAATCAGCTGATAAAATTTTAGACCATATGGAAAACAAAGCAAAGTTCGATCACAAACAAAATAACATTTTATTTTGGAATTATGATTTTATACTGGAAAATGACAGTTTAGAAATAATTTACAACTTTGGACAAAAACTTCGTAATACAAAAAACAATGATGATGCAAAAGAAGTTTTTGAAATATTAATTGAATTAGTTTACTTTAAAAAAAATCAAATTGAAAATGACATAAGTAAATCAACTTCTACAAACAATAAATCAAAAAAAAAAAATTATGAATTACAAACATTGGAGCAAATTGCTTATTGTTGCATGGATTTGAACAAACCGGCTGATGCATTGGATTATCTACAACGATCGCTGAATATCAAGAAAAAAGCATCACTTGATATTGATTCGGATTCAAATGTGGCAAGTACGCTAAACAACATAGGATTGTGTTTTAGGAACATGCACAAACCGGCTGATGCATTGGATTATCTACAACGATCGTTGAAAATCGATGAAAATACATCACTTGATATTGTTTCAGATTTGAATGTAGCAAGGGAGCTAAACAACATAGGATTGTGTTTTATGGACATGCACAAACCGGCTGATGCATTGGATTATCTACAACGATCGCTGAAAATCTATGAAAATACATCACTTGACATTGATTCGGATTCAAATGTGGCTAGGCAGCTAAACAACATAGGATTGTGTTTTATGGACATGCACAAACCGGCTGATGCATTGGATTATTTACAACGATCGTTGAAAATTGATGAAAAAGCATCAGTTGATATTGATTCGGATTCAAATGTGGCAAGTACGCTAAACAACATAGGATTGTGTTTTAGGGACATACACAAACCGGCTGATGCATTGGATTATCTACAACGATCGCTGAAAATCTATGAAAATACATCACTTGACATTGATTCGGATTCAAATGTGGCAAGGGAGCTAAACAACATAGGATTGTGTTTTAAGAACATGCACAAACCGGCTGATGCATTGGATTATTTACAACGATCGTTGAAAATCAAGGAAAAAGTATCAGTTGATATTGATTCGGATTCAAATGTGGCAAGTTCGCTAAACAACATAGGATTGTGTTTTATGGACATGCACAAACCGGCTGATGCATTGGATTATCTACAACGATCGTTGAAAATTGATGAAAAAGCATCAGTTGATATTGATTCAGATTTGAATGTGGCAAGGGAGCTAAACAACATAGGATTGTGTTTTAGGGACATGCACAAACCGGCTGATGCATTGGATTATCTACAACGATCGCTGAAAATCGATGAAAATACATCACTTGATATTGATTCGGATTTGAATGTGGCAAGTTCGCTAAACAACATAGGATTGTGTTTTATGAACATGCACAAACCGGCTAATGCATTGGATTATTTACAACGATCGCTGAAAATCAAGGAAAAAGCATTAGTTGATATTGATTCAGATTTGAATGTGGCAAGTACGCTAAACAACATAGGATTGTGTTTTAGGAACATGCATAAACCGGCTGATGCATTGGATTATCTACAACGATCGCTGAAAATCGATGAAAAAGCATCACTTGATATTGATTCGGATTTGAATGTGGCAAGGGAGCTAAACAACATAGGATTGTGTTTTATGGACATGCACAAACCGGCTGATGCATTGGATTATTTACAACGATCGCTGAAAATCTATGAAAAAGCATTAGTTGATATTGATTCAGATTTGAATGTGGCAAGTACGCTAAACAACATAGGATTGTGTTTTAGGAACATGCACAAACCGGCTGATGCATTGGTTATCTACAACGATCGCTGAAAATCTATGAAAATACATCACTTGACATTGATTCGGATTCAAATGTGGCAAGTACGCTAAACAACATAGGATTGTGTTTTAGGAACATGCACAAACCGGCTGATGCATTGGATTATCTACAACGATCGCTGAAAATCTATGAAAAAGCATCACTTGATATTGATTCGGATTTGAATGTGGCAAGTACGCTAAACAACATAGGATTGTGTTTTATGGACATGCACAAACCGGCTGATGCATTGGATTATCTACAACGATCGCTGAAAATCTATGAAAAAGCATCAGTTGATATTGATTCGGATTTGAATGTGGCAAGGGAGCTAAACAGCATAGGATTGTGTTTTAGGGACATGCACAAACCGGCTGATGCATTGGATTATTTACAACGATCGCTGAAAATCAAGGAAAAAGCATTACTTGATATTGATTCAGATTCAAATGTGGCAAGTACGCTAAACAACATAGGATTGTGTTTTAGGGACATGCACAAACCGGCTGATGCATTGGATTATCTACAACGATCGCTGAAAATCTATGAAAATACATCACTTGACATTGATTCGGATTCAAATGTGGCTAGGCAGCTAAACAACATAGGATTGTGTTTTAGGAACATGCACAAACCGGCTGATGCATTGGATTATCTACAACGATCGCTGAAAATCTATGAAAATACATCACTTGACATTGATTCGGATTCAAATGTGGCAAGTACGCTAAACAACATAGGATTGTGTTTTAGGAACATGCACAAACCGGCTGATGCATTGGATTATCTACAACGATTGCTGAAAATCGATGAAAAAGCATCACTTGATATTGATTCGGATTTGAATGTGGCAAGTACGCTAAACAACATAGGATTGTGTTTTATGGACATGCACAAACCGGCTGATGCATTGGATTATCTACAACGATCGTTGAAAATCGATGAAAAAGCATCACTTGATATTGATTCAGATTTGAATGTGGCAAGTACGCTAAACAACATAGGATTGTGTTTTAGGGACATGCACAAACCGGCTGATGCATTGGATTATTTACAACGATCGCTGAAAATCTATGAAAATACATCACTTGACATTGATTCGGATTCAAATGTGGCAAGTACGCTAAACAGCATAGGATTGTGTTTTAGGGACATGCACAAACCGGCTGATGCATTGGATTATCTACAACGATCGTTGAAAATCGATGAAAAAGCATCAGTTGATATTGATTCAGATTTGAATGTGGCAAGGGAGCTAAACAACATAGGATTGTGTTTTAGGAACATGCACAAACCGGCTGATGCATTGGATTATTTACAACGATCGCTGAAAATCTATGAAAATACATCACTTGACATTGATTCGCATTCAAATGTGGCAAGTACGCTAAACAACATAGGATTGTGTTTTAGGAACATGCATAAACCGGCTGATGCATTGGATTATCTACAACGATCGTTGAAAATCGATGAAAAAGCATCACTTGATATTGATTCGGATTTGAATGTGGCAAGTACGCTAAACAACATAGGATTGTGTTTGAGGGACATGCACAAACCGGCTGATGCATTGGATTATTTACAACGATCGCTGAAAATCAAGGAAAAAGCATTAGTTGATATTGATTCAGATTTGAATGTGGCAAGTACGCTAAACAACATAGGATTGTGTTTTATGGACATGCACAAACCGGCTGATGCATTGGATTATTTACAACGATCGCTGAAAATCTATGAAAATACATCACTTGACATTGATTCGGATTCAAATGTGGCTAGGCAGCTAAACAACATAGGATTGTGTTTTAGGAACATGCACAAACCGGCTGATGCATTGGATTATCTACAACGATCGCTGAAAATCTATGAAAATACATCACTTGACATTGATTCGGATTCAAATGTGGCAAGTACGCTAAACAACATAGGATTGTGTTTTAGGAACATGCACAAACCGGCTGATGCATTGGATTATCTACAACGATCGCTGAAAATCGATGAAAAAGCATCACTTGATATTGATTCGGATTTGAATGTGGCAAGTACGCTAAACAACATAGGATTGTGTTTTATGAACATGCATAAACCGGCTGATGCATTGGATTATCTACAACGATCGCTGAAAATCTATGAAAATACATCACTTGACATTGATTCGGATTCAAATGTGGCAAGTACGCTAAACAACATAGGATTGTGTTTTAGGAACATGCACAAACCGGCTGATGCATTGGATTATTTACAACGATCGCTGAAAATCTATGAAAAAGCATTAGTTGATATTGATTCAGATTTGAATGTGGCAAGTACGCTAAACAACATAGGATTGTGTTTTAGGAACATGCACAAACCGGCTGATGCATTGGTTATCTACAACGATCGCTGAAAATCTATGAAAATACATCACTTGACATTGATTCGGATTCAAATGTGGCAAGTACGCTAAACAACATAGGATTGTGTTTTAGGAACATGCACAAACCGGCTGATGCATTGGATTATCTACAACGATCGCTGAAAATCTATGAAAAAGCATCACTTGATATTGATTCGGATTTGAATGTGGCAAGTACGCTAAACAACATAGGATTGTGTTTTATGGACATGCACAAACCGGCTGATGCATTGGATTATCTACAACGATCGCTGAAAATCTATGAAAAAGCATCAGTTGATATTGATTCGGATTTGAATGTGGCAAGGGAGCTAAACAGCATAGGATTGTGTTTTAGGGACATGCACAAACCGGCTGATGCATTGGATTATTTACAACGATCGCTGAAAATCAAGGAAAAAGCATTACTTGATATTGATTCAGATTCAAATGTGGCAAGTACGCTAAACAACATAGGATTGTGTTTTAGGGACATGCACAAACCGGCTGATGCATTGGATTATCTACAACGATCGCTGAAAATCTATGAAAATACATCACTTGACATTGATTCGGATTCAAATGTGGCTAGGCAGCTAAACAACATAGGATTGTGTTTTAGGAACATGCACAAACCGGCTGATGCATTGGATTATCTACAACGATCGCTGAAAATCTATGAAAATACATCACTTGACATTGATTCGGATTCAAATGTGGCAAGTACGCTAAACAACATAGGATTGTGTTTTAGGAACATGCACAAACCGGCTGATGCATTGGATTATCTACAACGATTGCTGAAAATCGATGAAAAAGCATCACTTGATATTGATTCGGATTTGAATGTGGCAAGTACGCTAAACAACATAGGATTGTGTTTTATGGACATGCACAAACCGGCTGATGCATTGGATTATCTACAACGATCGTTGAAAATCGATGAAAAAGCATCACTTGATATTGATTCAGATTTGAATGTGGCAAGTACGCTAAACAACATAGGATTGTGTTTTAGGGACATGCACAAACCGGCTGATGCATTGGATTATTTACAACGATCGCTGAAAATCTATGAAAATACATCACTTGACATTGATTCGGATTCAAATGTGGCAAGTACGCTAAACAGCATAGGATTGTGTTTTAGGGACATGCACAAACCGGCTGATGCATTGGATTATCTACAACGATCGTTGAAAATCGATGAAAAAGCATCAGTTGATATTGATTCAGATTTGAATGTGGCAAGGGAGCTAAACAACATAGGATTGTGTTTTAGGAACATGCACAAACCGGCTGATGCATTGGATTATTTACAACGATCGCTGAAAATCTATGAAAATACATCACTTGACATTGATTCGCATTCAAATGTGGCAAGTACGCTAAACAACATAGGATTGTGTTTTAGGAACATGCATAAACCGGCTGATGCATTGGATTATCTACAACGATCGTTGAAAATCGATGAAAAAGCATCACTTGATATTGATTCGGATTTGAATGTGGCAAGTACGCTAAACAACATAGGATTGTGTTTGAGGGACATGCACAAACCGGCTGATGCATTGGATTATTTACAACGATCGCTGAAAATCAAGGAAAAAGCATTAGTTGATATTGATTCAGATTTGAATGTGGCAAGTACGCTAAACAACATAGGATTGTGTTTTATGGACATGCACAAACCGGCTGATGCATTGGATTATTTACAACGATCGCTGAAAATCTATGAAAATACATCACTTGACATTGATTCGGATTCAAATGTGGCTAGGCAGCTAAACAACATAGGATTGTGTTTTAGGAACATGCACAAACCGGCTGATGCATTGGATTATCTACAACGATCGCTGAAAATCTATGAAAATACATCACTTGACATTGATTCGGATTCAAATGTGGCAAGTACGCTAAACAACATAGGATTGTGTTTTAGGAACATGCACAAACCGGCTGATGCATTGGATTATCTACAACGATCGCTGAAAATCGATGAAAAAGCATCACTTGATATTGATTCGGATTTGAATGTGGCAAGTACGCTAAACAACATAGGATTGTGTTTTATGAACATGCATAAACCGGCTGATGCATTGGATTATCTACAACGATCGCTGAAAATCTATGAAAATACATCACTTGACATTGATTCGGATTCAAATGTGGCAAGTACGCTAAACAACATAGGATTGTGTTTTAGGAACATGCACAAACCGGCTGATGCATTGGATTATTTACAACGATCGCTGAAAATCGATGAAAAAGCATCACTTGATATTGATTCGGATTCAAATGTGGCAAGTACGCTAAACAACATAGGATTGTGTTTTAGGGACATGCACAAACCGGCTGATGCATTGGATTATCTACAACGATCGTTGAAAATCGATGAAAAAGCATCACTTGATATTGATTCAGATTTGAATGTGGCAAGGGAGCTAAACAACATAGGATTGTGTTTTATGGACATGCACAAACCGGCTGATGCATTGGATTATTTACAACGATCGCTGAAAATCGATGAAAATACATCACTTGACATTGATTCGGATTCAAATGTGGCAAGTACGCTAAACAACATAGGATTGTGTTTTAGGAACATGCACAAACCGGCTGATGCATTGGATTATCTACAACGATCGCTGAAAATCGATGAAAAAGCATTAGTTGATATTGATTCAGATTTGAATGTGGCAAGTACGCTAAACAACATAGGATTGTGTTTTAGGGACATGCACAAACCGGCTGATGCATTGGATTATTTACAACGATCGCTGAAAATCTATGAAAATGCATCACTTGACATTGATTCGGATTCAAATGTAGCTAGGCAGCTAAACAACATAGGATTGTGTTTTAGGAACATGCACAAACCGGCTGATGCATTGGATTATCTACAACGATCGTTGAAAATCGATGAAAAAGCATCAGTTGATATTGATTCAGATTTGAATGTGGCAAGGGAGCTAAACAACATAGGATTGTGTTTTAGGAACATGCACAAACCGGCTGATGCATTGGATTATTTACAACGATCGCTGAAAATCAAGGAAAAAGCATTAGTTGATATTGATTCAGATTTGAATGTGGCAAGTACGCTAAACAACATAGGATTGTGTTTTATGGACATGCACAAACCGGCTGATGCATTGGATTATTTACAACGATCGCTGAAAATCTATGAAAATACATCACTTGACATTGATTCGGATTCAAATGTGGCTAGGCAGCTAAACAACATAGGATTGTGTTTTAGGAACATGCACAAACCGGCTGATGCATTGGATTATCTACAACGATCGCTGAAAATCTATGAAAATACATCACTTGACATTGATTCGGATTCAAATGTGGCAAGTACGCTAAACAGCATAGGATTGTGTTTTAGGAACATGCACAAACCGGCTGATGCATTGGATTATCTACAACGATCGCTGAAAATCGATGAAAAAGCATCAGTTGATATTGATTCGGATTTGAATGTGGCAAGTACGCTAAACAACATAGGATTGTGTTTTAGGAACATGCACAAACCGGCTGATGCATTGGATTATTTACAACGATCGTTGAAAATCGATGAAAAAGCATCAGTTGATATTGATTCAGATTTGAATGTGGCAAGGGAGCTAAACAACATAGGATTGTGTTTTAGGGACATGCACAAACCGGCTGATGCATTGGATTATCTACAACGATCGCTGAAAATCGATGAAAATACATCACTTGACATTGATTCGGATTCAAATGTGGCAAGTACGCTAAACAACATAGGATTGTGTTTTAGGAACATGCACAAACCGGCTGATGCATTGGATTATCTACAACGATCGTTGAAAATCGATGAAAAAGCATCAGTTGATATTGATTCGGATTTGAATGTGGCAAGAGAGCTAAACAACATAGGATTGTGTTTGAGGGACATGCACAAACCGGCTGATGCATTGGATTATTTACAACGATCGTTGAAAATCGATGAAAAAGCATCAGTTGATATTGATTCAGATTTGAATGTGGCAAGGGAGCTAAACAACATAGGATTGTGTTTTAGGGACATGCACAAACCGGCTGATGCATTGGATTATTTACAACGATCGCTGAAAATCTATGAAAATACATCACTTGACATTGATTCGGATTCAAATGTGGCAAGGGAGCTAAACAACATAGGATTGTGTTTTAGGAACATGCATAAACCGGCTGATGCATTGGATTATCTACAACGATCGCTGAAAATCGATGAAAAAGCATCACTTGATATTGATTCGGATTTGAATGTGGCAAGTACGCTAAACAACATAGGATTGTGTTTTAGGGACATGCACAAACCGGCTGATGCATTGGATTATTTACAACGATCGCTGAAAATCGATGAAAATACATCACTTGACATTGATTCGGATTCAAATGTGGCAAGGGAGCTAAACAACATAGGATTGTGTTTTATGGACATGCACAAACCGGCTGATGCATTGGATTATCTACAACGATCGCTGAAAATCGATGAAAAAGCATCACTTGATATTGATTCGGATTTGAATGTGGCAAGGGAGCTAAACAACATAGGATTGTGTTTTATGGACATGCACAAACCGGCTGATGCATTGGATTATCTAAAACGATCGTTGGAAATCTATGAAAAAGCATCACTTGACATTGATACTGATTTAAATGTGGCAAGGGAGCTAAACAACATAGGATTGTGTTTTAGGAACATGCACAAACCGGCTGATGCATTGGATTATCTACAACGATCGCTAAAAATCAAGGAAAAAGCATCACTTGATATTGATTCGGATTTGAATGTGGCAAGTACGCTAAACAACATAGGCTTGTGTTTTATGAACATGCACAAACTTGCTGATGCATTGGATTATCTACAACGATCGCTGAAAATCAAGAAAAAAGTATCACTTGATATTGATTCTGATGCGAATGTGGCAAGTACGCTAAACAACATAAGTTTGTGTTTTATAAAATTCTATAAACCGGCTAATGCATTGGATTATCTACAACGATCGCTGAAAATCTATGAAAATACATCACTTGATATCGATTCGGATTTAAATGTGTCCAGTACGCTAAACAACATAGGATTGTGTTTTATGAACATGCACAAACCGGCTGATGCATTGGATAATCTACAACGATCGCTAAAAATCAAGGAAAAAGCATCACTTGACATTGATTCGGATTTAAATGTGGCAAGTTCGCTAAACAACATAGGATTGTGTTTTATGAACATGCACAAACCGGCTGATGCATTGGATTATCTACAACGATCGCTGAAAATCAAGGAAAAAGCATCAGTCGATATCGATTCGGATTCAAATGTGGCAAGTACGCTAAACAACATAGGCTTGTATTTTATGAACATGCACCAATCTGCTGATGCATTGGATTATCTACAACGATCGATGAGAATCGATGAAAAAACATCACTTGATATTGATTCTGATGCGAATATGGCAAGTACGCTAAACAACATAGGCTTGTGTTTTATGGACATGCACAAACCGGCTGATGCATTGGATTATCTACAGCGATCGCTGGAAATCAAGAAAAAAGCATCACTTGACATTAATGTGGATTTGAATGTAGCAACGACGCTAAACAACATAGGATTGTGTTTTATGGACATGCACAAACCAGCTGATGCATTGGATTATTTACAACGATCGCTGGAAATCAAGAAAAAAGTATCACTTGATATCGATTCGGATTTGTATGTGGCAAGGGAGCTAAACAACATAGGATTGTGTTTTATGAACATGCACAAACCGGCTGATGCATTGGATTATTTACAACGATCGTTGAAAATCAAGGAAAAAGCATCACTTCGTATTGATTCAGATTTGAATGTGGCAAGTACGCTAAACAACATAGGACTGTGTTTTATGAACATGCACAAACCGGCTGATGCATTGGATTATCTACAACAATCACTGAAAGTCTATAAAAAAAGCTTCAGTTGATATTGATTCAGATTTGAATGTGGCAAGAGTGCTAAACAACATAGGCTTGTGTTTTGTTGACGTGTATGAACCGGCTGATGCATTGAATTATGTACAACGATCACTGAACATCGATGAAAAAGCATCACTTGATAATTCTTTTGATTTAAATGCGGCATGAACTTAAATTAAAGCAGCAGTTGAAACAGTTAATTTAACTACTTCCAGATATAAAATGCACAAACTTTATGCATAGTTTAGAATACGTATATTAGTTTTTGCTTTTTTTTCCAGTTCTGTCGGCACTGGAAATCAAAGTGAGTTGATTGTTTATATTGAACGACAAAACTGATTAAAAACGACAATTTCATTAATTGTTTTGGTCAATGCATCATTTAAAGTCAATTGATTGATAAAAAATTAAATAGTTCCTTGTTAAACTTTGAATAATTTTTTTTGCTGTTGATGTTATTTACATTTTTTTGCTTCCTATTTTTAGACGAGATTTTCAATAAAAAATTTTTTTTGCAAGATCAATGTTTAATTAAAAATTTTTTGTTTTTGTCAAAATGTTTTCATTTTTTCGGTTTTGTTTATTACTTTACTTTAATTAATTGATATTTACTTGGTGCATAAATTCGTTTCATCTATTGTTGCCTACTTTATTAACTTTTTTATATTGCACCCTATACATGTAAAAGTTCCTAATACCCATTTAGACGCTATGTCTGTCTTTGTGATTTGTTAGGACTGGTAGTGTAATGGTTTCTCTTTTTGCCTTTTCTTGTTGAAGCTACAGATGCTATAACTAGTATGACTAATAACTTGCTTTCTTGGCTAGGAAACTTGGTTTCCATTATTTTATAATGTAAAGCCGTTAATGTATCCCATAGACCTCTTAATTATTGATAAAATTTAGTATATATAAGCTACAGTATCAATTAAAACATTTTTTTAAACAACAAATTTGTTTTATTCACAGAACTGTCAAGTAATTATTAAAGAAATAAAATATAATTGTCATTAGTGGTGAAAACATGATATCTAAATAGTCAAGTATGTAATACAACATTTGTGAGATCGTTCAACAAAACTAACTTAGAATAAAATAAATATAAATCCGACGATTGCAGCCAACAATGCTATGCAGGTCATCCAAGGGCCCCCATGCAGGCAATGTAGCGCCCCTGTGAAAGCAGCAGTATTTGGCCTTAGGCACAAACTGTAGATTTGGCCGCCGGCAAAGCAGTAGCCCCGAATGGCTTTAACCGCACCAGTTTCATGGTGGTCTAACGTTGAATTTCTGTACGAGTTTTATAATGGTTACATGTAATAATTTTATCGTTTCTTTTAAGCTGTATAATCTTACAAAGAAAATCATTCCATTTAAACATACGAGTATGTATAAAAATAAGGACAAAAAAGCAACAAAGCTGTTTGTGTTCTACGTGTTCTTAAATGAATTTACAACCGAAAATTTAAGAAACCGAAAATTATGTTTACTTTTAGGTTTAGAAAGAAAGAAGCGTAAAAGTACTTAAATTAATTCTGGCGCCAGTTTATCTGAAATCAACAAACATGAATATAATAAAAGAACATAATAAGTACAATAAAAACAAGCTCGTAGCAATAAAAACTCTTAATTTAGGAATGAGATCACAAACTTCAAACATTAATTGCAACCTTTTAGAACAAAACAACCTTTTACCACAACTGCAACCTTTTAGCACAAAGTAAGACATTTTCGCAGCAACAATGTTGTTTCATATTGGCCAAAAGGGTTTAAAATATAAGTTAAAAATTCTTAAATTACAAATAAATCACACCATACGATGAACTAAAAAATTTCTAGCTTTATGTTTCTATCGTTCAAATTTATATTTTAATTAAGTCGTGAAACCTTTACTATTGTCACAATCAATAAACTATTTCTCTGCATTCCTATACCAAGCATCTATTATTTGAAAACGCTCTTAAATACAATTGCGATTGCGAATTTTAACAACTAAATTTTAAAAATGTAAATATTTAAATGTTTTTTTTGAAAAAACCTGCATCTCAAAGAAATGTATTTTATAAATTTTTACTTTGGTCGATGTCAAGTAGTTTAGCATCTGGCCCGCTGTTTCAATTAAGTTCACGAATTTTAGTCTAAACGTTTTGAAAATTGGATTTTGGTAAAGATGTGCATTATTCAATCAAAATATTTACTATCGACAATATATCAAACAGTAAAAAATAACATTTTCAGTTTGTGATAAGTTTTAACAAGAAATTTTAGATTGAGTAACTATGCATGGACATTGATGGCTGCAAAATAATATTAAATTTATGTCTTTAAATCTCCACCAACTCCCAGGCTTCACTTAATCAATAAAGAATTTTATAGTGGTTGGACTAGTATTAACAACCTCGCACTTCTGTTGCAATCCAAAGAATGGCCCCAGCTTTTACTCTAGATTCCGGAACACTGAGATTAATTCAAACCTGCTTCTGCTAGTGTTGATATTCATAATCTTTTATCTTATAGGGGTATTTGAGAGAAATTACCTAGGTTACCAGTTACCTTGCTTTGAACGCCACCAAGGTTTGCTTTACCGATGCCAAGCATCGTAACAATACAAAGTTCTGCAAGGCCAAGTCGAGTCACAACTTAGCTTTAACAAACAAAATCAAGCAAAACTTTGTTCCTGCTGATTCACCTAACGTGCCCACAAGAATTTCAGTGACGTCATCAGAAAAGCAGCCAACGAAACGTGGTCGCCGAAACTGACGTTTCTGGATGGCTGTGACTCTATGATTGCAAGGTCTACTCGCAATTCTTTTGATAGTCTGCAATAGTACGAAATGTTTTTGTATCATCAATATGCAATTAAAACGAAATTAGGAATGCACGAACGAAATAATTGTGTATGGTTTTGAAACGAAAAATACAAAACTTCTGACGCAAGGTTACTCATTGTACATAACCCAAGTACGGCTGCTACGGTCTTAACTTGATAGGATTGACAGAAACAGAAGAATCGATAGCCTGAAACAGTTTAATGCACAGACTTTGCACACTTTAATTTAAATAGAAAAAAAGGAGTCGATAAGTAATTTAACAGAGAAAAAAGAAATTACTCTTCTAAAAAGGTTCTTTTTTTGTTGTAAATTCATTTTTAGTTTGTTAAAAATTGTATGTATTGTTTAGTTTAACAAAACGAAAAATTGTCTTTACACATTTTATTTTTTAAGACAATCGATAGAATGTAATAGTCATTCATGCATAAGCTATTATTTTTTTTCTTTTCACGCACTATTTTTATAATTCAATTTAAGTTAAAAATTTTTTTAAAAGTGTTTCAAAAGCCAAAGAGTTTAAAAAAAAGTCTTGATAATTCACTGTAATCTTAAATAAATTTAGTGCTACTGGTAAATGATATAAATGGTTCAAAAAATTTGCAATATTTGAAGCCAAATTAATGTTAAATTAAATAAAATGCCGGCACATCAATTATTTCTAAATTATTATTAAATAGATTGATGTTTAACTATCACTACTCTTTTTGACATAACATTTTCAAAATTCACCCGTTATAAAATGCTAATACTTATAAAGTAAAAGTAGAAAGGAAAATTAAAAGAGATACCATCGTGAAATTTTGAAAAGGTTTAGGCAAGTTCTGAGGAAAAATAATTCACCCAACCTGATAATGGACAATGATAAAATTTTAACAATTGCAAATAATATCAAGTACGCTCTTACTCAGCAAGAGACAGGCTTTAATAAACGACTTTAATCTAAAAAACAGTGTTTGATGATAGGTGTTAATCTATAATTACGTTGGCGTTATTTAAATCTACATGGTCCAAAGTCCAAGCATAGCTTTGCACTCTATAAAACAAAACGCAATTAGACAGCGCCAGATATTAAATCATAAAAACTTTTCATCTGTTATTGAAAAACTCACACAGGCAATCAAGATTGGTGACTTGAGTTATGATTATCAAGTGTTGCTGCATACTTTACTCGGGAATCAGAAAGGACCGTTGAATTAGATTACCAAAATACTTTCGCTAAAGTAAAACTGTGTTTACTTTTAGTAACTGTGTTTAGCAAAATACTTGTGCTAAAGTAAAACTGAGCTTCCTTTTTGTTGATCCTGGCTCAAAAAATAGTTTGCCGCGAGACTAAAGTTGTTAATACAGTTAGTTCTGCCTAAGTACTGTACAAATTAATTCTTTAGAAACTTCTCACTGCAAATAGAAAGAAATCACATTTTGTAACTACAGTTAAAAGAATATACTGTATTTAAAAATTCACAAAAACTTGATTGATTCACGTGCAATTGGCTTTCAAGCTTCACTAAACTTTAAAACAATTCACAGCGCCAACAACTGCAAATAACCACTTTAACAGCCTTGTACTCAGAGTTGTGGAGTCGGAGTCGCGGAGCCGCAAGTTTTTGGGCGGAATCGGAGTCGGGGCTGGAGTCGTTTTTTAGTTTTGCTGGAGTCGGAGTCGTTTTTGCTAGAATCGGAGTTTGTTTTTTAGATGTGAAGGAGTCGAGTCGTTATCATTTTTGCGACTCCGACTATGCATTAGGCTAAATCAAACTTACACGTTCGCTACAGCTGGTCAAATGTGCCAAACCTATAAACAAGCATGCGCTTACACGGTGAATACTTATCCGAAGACTGTGTCGCTTTTGGCACTAAATTTAAAATGCCTCTCCAATAGATTGCTATCTTACCTGGTGGAGGAATTTATGTTTTCTACGATCCTAAGAGCAATGCCGTCTGGAGTTTTCAACTCCTCTCGGGGCTACCCATTGCGGTAAGGTCGAAGGTCAGAAAGAGACAAAAAGCAATCTAACAAATGTAGCAAAATTGATAGATCAAATGACAATATTTATACTGTATTGGGCGTCACGCAAGATAAAAAGGTCCACGTTTGGACTTTAGGCAGAGTGGCCCGTTCGAAAAGTAAGTTACATTTTTCCCCACAACCTGACCGTAATATGAAACCCATCAATGCATTCGCTACGCGTTTGGGGAGGCAAATGGGGGCAGCGAACAGTGTCTGTACTCGAGTTGGTCCCAAAGATCGGGATCTTCGCATGGGCAACTGGAGCGTCACTTCACTCAATGGAAAAGAACAAGAACTGGTTTGGGAGGCAGAACAGCATTATCTTGATATTATTAGAGTTTCCTCTATTAAGAGTCTAATATTGTTGAGCTGAATGAAGGTTGGAAGCTTTTCTACTCAGGTGTGGATGTAGCTACAACTGCCGCAAAATGACTTGAGACCAGCCTAGTTTTTTGAGAAGAATGCAAAGTTTGTTTGTATTCTTGCTTTTATTAAGACCATAGCCACATATTTTAATACTTAGTCATATTGCCCTTATTTTTTATTACCATTTGCAAATGCTTGAGCATAGAGTCACTCAAATTTCTGAAATATTCCGCCGTCTCCTGACACAACACTTTTTTCAGCTCTTCTTTCAGTGTTCCAAGGTTTGTTGTTTTCTTTTCTGACATAGTTTTTTTCATCTTGTATCAGCAATTTTCGATGGAAATTAAATCTGGGCTGTTGCCATGCCATTCAAGAATATTTTTTGGATTTTGTTCGAGGTATCTTGTCACCTTCCTGGCCTTGTGGCAGGGTGCACTATTGTGCATAAACACCTCAGAGCCATGAATGTTGTAAAAGTTGAGCATGTGGTCTTACAAGACTTGCAGATAGAGATCCGCATTCATTTTTTGTTGTTTGAGAGAAAGTACAGACCTCCCTTTCCTTTCTCTCTTGAAAATCATTTCCATGCTATTACTGATTGCAAATTTTTAACAGTTGGCACTGTGTATCGAGGTTGAAAGTGATCAAATAATCTTGGACGCCGCACGGTGGTAAATCCCATCTTAAAGACTTGGAAATTGCTCTCATGGAAAAACATCGCATTCCTCCACTGTTCAGTTGTCCAATGTGCATGTTTCTTTGCAAAGGCAAGATGCTGTTTTTTCATTCTTTCATTAATCAGAGGCTTTTTGGCTGCTTTACGACTAGGAAGATCCAAATCTTTCTGTAGATGATATTGGACTGTTCGGATTTTTTACCTGTTGCAGCAGCTATGAGTGGAGATTTTGCAGCTCCAAGGCTGTAAAACGAGAGTTTTTTTGGAGTTCTTGTTTCATGATGGTGTCAGACAGTCGAGATGTCTTTCTTCTCCTTTCTAGACCAAACCTATGCTTGGGAACATTATTATTTGAAAGCTCTCTGGCTGCTGTTAAGAGCCTCATGATGATTGCTTTCTGCTCTTCCATTCTGCCATTCTGCTCACATTCTGCTCACATATGACTTTTATTGACATCTTTTCCTGCCTCTATGCAAGAATGCGAGCTTTTTTTTTATTCCTAGTGTATTTTCCAGACATATTGAGTAAACTACAAATATTCAAGGCTCCTCCACAAACTTTTACTTCTAATTCTTTTAACTTCAAATCTACTATGATTTTCGCTTGCCCTACTATGCATTCGCATCACTATTATTTCACATAAAAATCCTGAAGCAGTTTTATTTCTTAACAATAACACATTGTATTTGCATTGAAAATCATGATTGAACTATTGTAAGCGAAAAAAGATTTTTGTGCTGTAAAGAATGGCTTTAATACTCAATGGCAATGAAAACGTGCAAAAATGATTCAGATCTCAAGTCATTTTGCGGCAGCTGTATGTCTGTTCAGACAGGGATAGGCATTTTTTGTAAGACTTCGCTTGGCCCAATGTGTCACTGATTGGATCGCATTTGGAGGAAGGGTTTTTCTTCATAAGCTTAGGCTACAGGACCGGTCACTGTGCATTTTGCAGGTCTTTTTTAGATGAAGTAGGTGTTGCTTTACAGAAAGTAACATCTACAGAGTCAGTTGTCCTACTGGGAGATTCCAATGTACCTATGGATACTGACGATAAAACATGGAAGTGTGTTATTGAAAGACAAGGAGACTCTGACATTAACAGAAACGGAAGATGTTTGCTACAGTTCCGTACCACCATCGGATTGTGCATAATGAATAACTTTTTTTTGGCACAAGGAGATTCACAAGTACACCTAATACAGAGATTCGGTCGGACAGTGTTTTACCATTGATTTCTGTATTATCTCAGCGGACTTTCTCTGTGGTCGATGTTTGTATTAAAAGAGGAGCTGAACTGTTTACCAACCATCACCTAGTCGTCTGCATTCTGGGAGTCCTGAACCATTCAAGAACAAGGAAACCATTCAGAACACGAAAAGCATACAGAATAAAGTGGGAGTTATTAGCCACCAAAAAAGTGAGACACACTTTTTCCAGCAAAGTTGCTTTCCTGTTCAGAGAACTCCCTGATTATACTAAAGACGTTAAGACTGAATGGGATTTAGTTAAATCAGCAGTCATTACATCTGCAGCTGCTAGTTGTGGTTGCAAACGTGTGGGAGGTCAAATGGGTAGTGAGAAAAGTACTGCTTGGTGGAATCAGGAAGTTAAAGAAGCTATCCGTGTAAAGAAAACTGCGATAAGAACTTGGTTAAAAATTTTTTATCGGAGCAGCTTCGATTGCGGTACTCCGCAGCACGTAAGACTGCCGCAACTATTGTCAAACAATCTAAAGAAAATTCATGGGAAGAATTTGGACAAAAGTTGGATACAGACTACAGATTGGCAAAGAAAGTATTTTAGCAAACCATACGTCATTACGCGGAAAACAAACACCAGTTGCCACCTTTATCAAAGATACTAATGGTGTGCTTTTAAAGCATCAAAAGGGCATTCTAAATTGTTGGATAAAATACGTTTATAAGCTCTTAAATCCAGTAACAGTCCAACATTTGAAAACATCCAAGGAACAAATCTGTAAAAAATTTCATCTAACCGAAGTACAGGTGAGCACAGCAATCAAATCTTTGAAATCTGGCAAGGCCCCTGATAAAAATGATATTCCATTCAAAATGTTAAAGGCCACAAACAACTTTGCGGTTCGTGTGTGCCAAGTAGCTTGGAGAACTGGTGGGATACCAAAGCAACCAGTGTCCTGATACCTATTCAAAAAAAGGAGACAAGAAGAAGTGCACTAACTAGAGGGGCATTTCTTCTATTAAGTCTTCCTAGAAAGGTTTATGCATAGTGCCCCGAAAAGAGATGCCGTGAAATAGTCGAACCTCAACTTCAGGATTGCGCAATGCGGATTTCGTCCTGGCAGATCCACCATGGACCAGATCTTTGACCTTCAGCAAGTTTTTGAGAAATGGTTAGAATATGCCAAAGAGGTGTATACATGCTTTGTAGACCTTGAAAAAGCATATGACCGTGTCCCAAGAGACGGCTGTGGGCAGTATTGCTGAAGTATAACGTGAGAGGTCAGCTATTAGTTGCTATCAAATCGTTGTACAAACAGTCAAAAGTCTGTGTTCATGTCAATGGCATGAAAAGAAAACCTTTTAGTGTTAGTGTTGGACTACGACAGAAATGTGCTCTTCCTCCTCTTCTGTTCATTAAATATATTGACAAGATAAACAGAGACGGTTCCTCCAGTAGTGCCGTCACATTTGGAGAATGAAATGTTCGGGGCCTACTGTTTGCAGATGGCCTTGCATTGTTCAGCTTAAACAAAAGTGATCTCCAATATGCACTTCATCGGTTTTTCTGATGCATGCTTGGACGCTGGAATGAAAATTAGTACGGCTAAAACTGAGATTATGTGTTTTTCAAGGCACCCTGTACAGTGTTCTTTCCAAATAAATGGAATAACTCTCCAGCAGACGGAGAAGTTTAAATATCTTGGAGTCACATTCTCGAGTGATGGTAGACAGGACAAAAAACTGGACAGACGTATTGGAAAAGCACGTGTAGTAATACGCCAGCTTTACCAATCAGTTGTATTGAAACGAGAGTTGTGTACAAAAGCAAAGCTTTCTGTTTTCAGATCAGTTTTTGCTTTTTAAAAATGCCCCAGCAAGAAATGTTTGAGTATGCAAGCTTGAGGTTATTGGTGTTACGATCGACAAAATAAAAACAACCTTTCTTATAATAAAATTGGAACTTTGCACTCGATTGTCAAAACCATAGCAATTTTGAAAGTGTTAGGAACTGTGTCGCTTTTCCAGGTTATTCCTGGTTGCTATATATTTATATTTTATCTTTATATTTATCCTTCTGACTCTCAGAAACGTGACAGAGGCGCTAATACATAGGATAAGCAATTATCCCGGCCTGCTTCCGGAGATGCCGAGATATTGCTGTCCGCTTGAAATTTAATAAAGATATGACTGAAATTTAGAACTGCTTGCCAAAACCACCAAAGAGGGGAAGTGCCGTAAAGTGTCTTTCCCAAGGACAGAACAGAATGACATGAATAGGTTTTGAACCGAGACCATGTCGATCACAATTCCGGCGCTCTAAGCACGACCATGCTGCCGATAAGTTTTAATTTCATTTCTTATTTTAAATTTTTTGATTTTTTGTATTCAATTTTGTAATCTGTGTTTCGATACATTCTGTCGGGCTTCAAATTATCAACATTTTTTGGTTTTATTTTGTAACTTGAAATTCAAACTATTTTGCAAAATTCAAATTCAATCATATTTTTTTATCAAGCACTTTTTTGAAGAACTGATATCTCAATATCATAAAGCTCCAGCTCCAGATTTTAAAAATAGCATTCACTTTTTCCGTTTTCTTCAAATTTTTAAAACTATGACTTAACCAAGGTTGTGATGTCGAAGTCGGCGGAGTTGTACATTTTTGGGTGGAGTCGGATTTGGAGTTAGGGTAGTTTTTTTTAGAATTGCTGGAGTCGTAGTTGGGAGTCGGAGTCGTTTTAAAATGTTCTGGAATCGGAGTCGATTTTGCAGTTTTTCTGGAGTGGAAGTCGCGAGTCGGAGTCATTTTTTTAGATGTTCTGGAGTCGAAGTTGGAGTCAGAAAATTTTGAACAGGTGGAGTAGGAGTTGGAGCTAGAAAAAATTCCACAACCCTGCTTGCAATGACATATTATAAGAATGAATTGGAACCACGATAGCAAATATTAAACTTACAAGTTTGTCCGCCATAAGGCCAAAAACAATTCTATCTCACTATACAATTAATTAACTGTACAATTAATTTCCAAGGCGTCAATATTTGATCCTCAAGCACTGTGACCAAGCACGCTCAAAACAATGCAAAGCAATTTCAACCACTTTTTACTAAACTTTAAACTGGAATAATTTGAAAAAAAAGACTTATTATTTATAATATCACGTCACGTGACGACAGATTATATGGCGTACTCTATGGTACTACGCCATGTAGAGTATGCCATGCAGATTATCGTAGAAAATTCGAGATTTTGATGGACAATTATCAATTGAGGATCAAAGTATGTTTATCATCGGTCACAGTTTACAACAACCAATCAAAAGACGAGCCAGCGTACGGATTACGTAATTTGAAACCTTGCACAAACTGAAAAAAATTCCATTAGCAAATCTAGAACGTTTAAGAGAAAAAAGAATTGCTAGTCTATTCAGAGGTCGCATGCTCTTAAGCCATCTGTCACGTGATCAGGATTCAAAACAACAAAACGAATAATTGTAATTACTAATAAGAACAGAATAAATGAATTAAATTAAGTGGAAGTTTGATGTACCGAGTATGATATTACCACTTAATAATGAAAAGATTACATCATAACAAAACGTAGAATTACAATAAAAAGACTAACTATAAATTTATGTGGTTAAGATTACATTGTGAATGTTGCATAGGTCATTGCAAAATTCTTTGTATTTTAACTTTTTTCTGCATTAGTGACTAATACCTATGTCATGACTTATCACTGTAATTCTTGAAAGGAAATTGGTGTGTTCTATTAATGATTATGCCTTTTTTTTAATTTTCCATTTTTCAGAGCAAAATTGTTGAAACGTAGTAAAAATTTTTAATAAAACAAGCCAAAGTAGTTGAAAAACATTTTTTTATTTTCTATTTTTTATATATCACGTTGAATTTTTAAGACCTTTATTTTTGAACGAGAATCAAATTTATCACTTTTCAACTTCAGTGAAACCGTATAATTATTTTAATTTCAAGTTCTATCGCAAAAACATAAACGTACAAATTGTAAACCACAAACATTTTATAGTAATTTAGTGTGAAACTTTATAGTACTGTAGGCAGTTAATAATTTTGGTTTACCCTGTTGAAATTTAAAAGGGTAAGTCAGAATTATTACTTGAAACCCGAAGAATACCTACATAGTATTAAGCATTACGCAAGGCCCGCACAGGTGCTGTTCATGAATTCTATTGGGAAATTTCACTTTAAATTTTACTTTAAATGCTGCTTGTATTGCCCACATGAACCCAAATTAAACCTACATACCAAACTGCACAGGACATGCAAAGTTTCTCTATATAATTTAAACTTGCATACTTTAGCTGTACTCTTCCAACTTTGTGAAAGAAATTTTGCAGGTCCTGCAGAGAACCAATAAATCTTTGCTACTTGCATTGCTTTCTTGAAAATATGAAAAGATATTAACAAACTGGATAGAACCTGCGCAGGACCTGCCGCAGTTATCCTACTTGGATTACCCATTTGAGGTTTCACGTAAATCCTGCACATGATTTCTACTTGCAAATTTCAAATGAAATGTTCAATTTTATGTGAGAAAGTGTGAAGGACCTGCACAGGACCTACAAATCTTTGGGGGATTCGAGTTCAGTCCAGCTTTTGCTACTCAATTGGTCGTCATGTGACATTTGTCTATATATACACTTGCTCGATTGCACAGAAAAGATTCAATAGAGAGGACTCGAGAGAGAAGACTTGAAAGAGGTAATTCGAAAGAGGTGATTCGAGAGAGAGTAACGTAATCTGGTTGAGCGTTGGTTTGGGCGCAGAGCATAGACGAAGGACCTTTTGATTGTATTTCGTTGATAAGTGTTGTAATTGTTTGCGCCAGTGCGTTGGGGATTAATTCTACGTAGAATTGTTTTATCGGTCAAAATTAAGTTTTAGCGCTGGTATTGCTTTGCAGTACAAGGCGTGGAAGAGAATTTTCGTCGGTTGTGAGTTGTGAATTTTATAATTCATTCGTTTTAGTCAGAGATAATTTGTTGTGGAGAAGAGTCTGTTTGTTGTGAAGAAGAGTCTTCAACGAATCAATCCGAGCTTGGTTCAAGCCAACTGTATAAAAGCTTCAGGATCATAGCAAACTACTTCTTGAGCCGGAATAAAATAAAATTAAACACAGCTTTGTTTTAGCACAGGTATTCGGATTACCTAGCTCAACTTGTCCTTTAGGATTCCCGAACAAAGTCTGTGACAGAGAACATAGGTATATGATTATTTCTTAAAATCCAGAGCGTCTCATAATGGACTTAAGACAATACCATAAAACATTGTCTATCAATTACTTAAAATGTATTAGCTTTTTTCTACTTAAAGCACAAAAATCAAAACTTACAATGTCAATGATAATTTTTGCGTAACACTCACGTGATCACAACCGGTTTCGTCGCAGCAATTCCGCTCATGAACCCGTAAACTTTACGACAGCAAACAATAAAGGCTCGTTTCCATTACGAAGGTGAAATGAAGTTTTCTTTGTTTGTTTTATTAAAGTATCAGGTTTTTTATTTTCGTGGATTAATGTTTTTTAACATTTATCTGTAATTTTAATAATACATCTCTGCTATAGTCTATTCTCAGAATTGTCCTTTAACAAAATAAATAGTTGAGAGAAAGGGAACTTTAATTAGGTTAATGAATTATATTTTAAAGAATCTTTTCCCGACATTTTATTGACATGGCATTTGCCTGCTCCATATACAAGAAAATAACCAACGCAGAATTTTTTGACACACTCAACTAATTTTTGAATACTGTATAACTGAATAAACGCAAGCAATTAAAATCAAAAGTGAAAGCTAATTAAGCTTCTATGTTACATCAGAATATTATATCAAAAAACGTTACTGTTTAATTTCACCAAATAATTTGTATTAAATTCAAAATTTAATTATTGTTATTGGACAGGTATTGAGACAAAAGAAGAGGCAATAAAAAATGCCAATAAATTTCTTGGGAGTTCAAGCCATTCAAGCAATATTGGACTAAAAATTACAAAATGCAACAAGAACTGGAAAAACTTTAAAAAGCCGTTTTTGAGTTGTTCTCGCTATGAAATTTCTAAAATTTTAAGCGAAAACCTGACAACTGATATCGATATTTCTGATTTGTTTTTTGAAGCTGAAAAGTTGAAATTGGACTGCCCAAACTCAACACATTATTTAAATTACGTTGGACTTGTGGGTGCTGCAAAAATTGGTAAAACAAAGCTTGTAAAAGAAATTATTGATTATCATTCGAACAACTTTTTTTTTGTTTTTTATTTTGATTTGGGAAAAATTGATTATGAAAATCCAATCAACTTACTAAATCTTCTTGTGCCTGAAAATCGTATTTGGATGCTTGATGATAAAAAGACAAATGCTGTTTTGCAAACTATGGTGGATAATCCTGAAAAAAATTTGTTCATTATGGACGAGTTAGATACAGCCAAATTTGGAAATGTTTCCGATAAATTTCCACAAAGTAATTATTTTCAAAAAAGATATTCACGTCTTTTTATATTAAACATACTTCGAGGTGATATTTTTGATAAGTCTAAGAAAATTATAGTTTCTAGACCGTTGCAACATTACAATTTGCCCGATGATTGCAAGCCTAAGTTTGTTGCAAACGTCATCGGTTTGACTAAAGACATGCAAAAAAATATTTGTGAAGTCGAAGATCTGGATTTGCCATCGACATTTGCACAACTTCGATCAAAACAAGAGATTCACTCACTATGTGCTGTCCCTTTAAATTGTGAAACATTAATTAATTATTTAAAAGAAAAGGAGGGCTGTTGCATTACTCTTACAAACATAATTGCTGAGGTATTTTGTCAGTTTGTGGAAGTTTTAAATCATTGTCCGAATCAATCCGTTGATTTGGATAGACTTTCTGAGTTTGCTCATTCGCAATTGATTAAGAATAACTCTAACAAATTCTTTTTTGATTTAAGAGAGTTAAAAAATAAGTTAGATGAAGCTTGCATTGATTGTTTTTTTTCAACAGAACTTTGCCAAAAATATTTGCATGGAGCATCAAAATATTATTTTCTTAAATTTCGTTTCTCAAATCTCCTGGTACGAGAATTTTTTGTTACTTTACGACTATTCCGTTGTGACTCATTGCAATTAGAAAAATTTCTTTCACTTGTTTCAGAAAATTTGTTAGAAAACACTGACAATAGTTTGAACTATGTTGTTATTTTATTCTTGTTCGGATTATGTGATGACGAGTCAAAGGAATTGAGTGAACAGCTATTTAATACAGATAATTTAAATTTATCAAATATTAAAAGTTCTTTAAAGGGGTTTCTTACTAAATTTGCGCTTCAATTAAAAGCTGGGAATAGTCGAAACGAAAAAGTGATTAAATTAAAAAACGAGTACCAAAGAGAAATGAAAAAAATTTAAAGTCATTTTGTTTAACAATCATAAAAAACAAAATCGGAAAAAATATAGGCGATTTACCCAAAGCAATTTCCTTTTCGTTTTGTCTTTAATTATTTTTAAGCAAAACCGTATCATTCTTTTGTTTTTCCGATCCAATTTTTTCTTTTTGTTTCCATTTTTTGCTGTATCGTTCCTTGAGGCAAATGTTTTTATAAAAGTTTGATTAATTTTGACTTTAAAACTTGAAAAAGATAATTGATATAAGCAACAGCAAGTTTCTCGTCCAGATAATTTACTTCTCCACTTTATTTTTAAGAAAGTGTATGGTATCAATGTAATGCAAAAATAACTCAAGAACTGGACTTTGTCTTAGTTGATTTCATAACAAAATTTTTTTCAAAATTTATATATTTTATTGTAGGCCTCTACAAAAAGCTAGTTTATGTCCCCAGTGTATTAACGTTTTGAATAATCTTTAAAATTAAATTCTGGAAGCGCGGCCCGTAGTCTTTACTGGAGCAGATTGAAAAATGCATTTTTTAATATATATAAGCAAAAAACAAATTATTATTTTATCTCTATATTTATTCTCTTGACTTGCAGGAAAGCGACGGAGGCGCTGATACATAAAGTAAACAATTACTCCAACCTGCTTCCAAAGATGTCAAGATATTGGTGTCCGCTTGAAATTTTAATAAAGATATGACTAAAATTTGGAACTGCTTGCCTAGACCACGAAGCAGTGGAAAGTGCCGTAAAATGTCTTCCAAGGACACAGCAGAATGGCGCGAGTAGGTTCTGAACCGGGACCATCTCAATCACATTCCCGGCGCTCTAATCACTTAACCACGCTGCCGACAATACAACCACCCTTACCAGTAAATTTCAACAATTAAAAGTAAAACAGACTATGTAAGCCTTTCCTTTGCCTTGATTTTTACTGACAGAGTAAAGCCATAGCTAATATGAATACAAAAACTTGTTAAAATATGAATACTAAAAACAAACCATCTAAAATCTTACTGATTTAAGAATTTCATATAAATTTAAATTTCAAAAATTTTTTTGTTTCTCGTTTTCCATTTAAGTATAATTTTTGACCATTTACAAACCAAAACGTACAATGTTGTTTGGCGTTCTAACAGTAACCGGTTCTGTGACCATGCGCAATTTTTTTTGTGGATGTTATAACGTATATCGTTTAGTTGCCGTCTCCCTATTTTCAACCTTTAGGGTAAAGTCGGGTGATATGAACCCCTCGGGCGATATGGAACAGCTAATATCTTTTTTCCAAAAAATAAAATTTAACGAATGAATGCGTAAAAAAGTTAAAAGATACCCACAATGCCTTGTTATAAATGCCTGATTATTAAAATCTAGTCATTTTGTAGTTACAGCAAGTTTTGGTTTTTTAGTGTTTTTTTATAAAAAAAATTAAAAGAATTTTCGCTCTCCTGCTTAAAAATTTCAAGATAAAAGTAAGTTTTTGTTTTTAACTTGTTTTATATTTTATGGAGACTGTTTGAGCTTAGTTTAGTTATTGATAAACATTTCTGTAGATAAAAATTTGAAAATTTTAAACGAAGCAATGTTCGGGTGATATGGACCAGTGGTCCTTATCGCCCGCATTACAATGATTTTGTTTAATTAAACTTTTTTAATATCTGGGAAAAAACTAGCTCAATAATTTTTATTATTTAGGATGTCAAGATATGTTTCACTTAAAAAAAGAGCTCGATGGAGCGAGAAAGTTTATTAAGAGCTATTGAAAGCGTAAAAAAAGGAATGTCGCTGCGAAAAGCCGCAAAAGAATACTATATACCCCGGACAACTTTATACCGAAATTTGTCCCAAACTTCAGCGTAAAAACTTCCTTTAGGAGGTAAGCCTGTGCTTGATCTGGAAGCTGATTTGGTAAAGCATGTTTTGGAAATGGAAAGCTCTTTATTTGGAATCGCAGCAAGAGATCTTAGAAAACTTGCTTATCAGGTAAAATTCATTGGCTAAAAAGAAGTTAACCTTTTTAATGTAACTCCTTTTTTTATTTCATAGCTTGCAGAAAAAACTGGTGTCTCACACAAATTCAATTGACAAGCACAAATGGCTGGAAAAGATTGGTTTGCCGCTTTTATGAAAAGACATTCAGAAATTTCGGTTCGACTCCCGGAAGGAACATCAATAAATCGTGCGAGAGCTTTCAACAAAATAGCTGTGGAAAAATTTTTAACAACCTTAAACCTTTTTTAGCAATTGATCCTTTTAGAATATACAACGTAGATGAAACGGGAATCTCAACAGCTGCAAGACTTTCTAAGATCCTGGCAAAACGTGGTAAAGCAAGAGATAAGTAGCCACAAGTGGAGAAAGAGGAACCAACACTACAGTGGTTTGTTGCATGAGTGCAACCGGAAGTTTTGTTCCGCCAATGTTTATTTTTAAAAGGCCAAGAATGGCGGAACATCTTATGAATGATGCGCCGGTCGGCTCTATTGTAGATTGCTCCGAATCTGGATGGATTAATGAAGACTTGTTTGGAAAATGGCTCATTCATTTTAAAAATTTCACCAAGTACTCTCCAGAAAACCCCGTGCTTCTTCTTGCTGACAACCACAGCAGTCACATTTCTTTAAAGATTTTCTATTTTTTGCGTGAAAATGGTATTAAATTCATCACAATTCCACCACACACCTCACATCGCCTCCAACCATTAGATGTTTCGTTTTTCAAGCCCCTCAAAATAAACTACGCGGAAAACGTTCGTCTGTGGTTGATGCAAAATCCTGGAAAAGTAATGACGCCCAGCAGAGTTGCGGGCATCTTCAGCAAGGTTATTTATCTAGTTGTCGAATGGAGTTGGCAGTGTCTGGGTATGCTGCAACTGGGGTTTTTTCTTTCAACCGAAATATATTTACCCCCGAGGATTTTATTGCTGATAATGATAATTCACAACGAAACGAGCCAATTGAAAACATCCATGAAGCTACTGGAGTGTCTGACGTTGGCGAAACTGCCAGTAGTGCCGAGACTCCAACACAGCCTCTTCAAACAAGTGTAGAAAACTTAATCAATGACTTATTACTTAAGCGCATCATTGACAATCTGAAAAAAAGATGTACATCACGACAACAAAGCAGCATGATTTTGCTTGCTTCCCCAGTAAAAACAATCCTGGAAAAAAAAGCAAAAAAACGAAAGGCAAAAGAATGTGCTGGCCACAAGGGGTCTGTGAAAAGTATGAAGAAATTGGGCGTTCGAACTCAAAATAATCAAAATAGTGACACAGAGAACAACATCTGCATTGTTTATTTTGAAAAGTTTGAAGATAGTAGACCTGGAGAACAATGGATCAAATGCAACCATTGCACACGTTGGGCACATGACGATTGTACTCCCGGTTTCTTTGTTTATGTGTGTCATCATTGTGAAAGTGACTGAATTTTGAAATGTTTTTTGTTTAATCTTATTGTAGTTAAAAAGATTTTTTGTGGCACAAAATTTTAAAATAGCCTGAAATGTCGCTATAGACGTGGCCATCTATATAGACAAAACTCTTTGATAAAGAGAGGGGGTAGCCTTGAAAAAGGCTGTTTAAGAAAACTCAAACGTTTTCGTGTAGCTCTCATCAGGAGAAATCGCTACAATTAGTAAAGAACTGAAATGTCGAAATTATATTGAATAAGATTGTCGTTTCGCCGAGTAAGAAATTATACTGAAGCGCAGTTGATTAGAAGCATCAGCCACCAAGCGGTCGAAAAATGAAAAATTTTTGTCGTTTCGTCGAGTTAGAAATGGAACAATTTTTATTGGACGGAATTTGAATGTTTAACTTGGCAAAATTATAGTTGTAATTTGAAGTCTGAAAAAGAATAAAATAAAACCAATATAATTATGTTGATAATTTAAGCCTATAAACGAACTCTTTTTGACGGCACAATGCAGGTTTGCTTGAGGTTATGTGGATGGATTCTAATACAGCAAGATGAAAATCAGATCTGGCTTTTGATAGAATTGAAGTTTTGATAGAATTGAGTTTTCTTAAACAGCCTTTTTCAAGGCTACCCCCTCTCTTTATCAAAGAGTTTTGTCTATATAGATGGCCACGTCTATAGCGACATTTCAGGCTATCTTATTGTAGTCTTAGTAGATGTATGTTTCGCCTTTTAATTGTAAATAAACTGTCAAATCTTAAACTTTTTTGTAGCGGTTCGTATCACCCACCAGCATCGAATTTTAGTGGGTGATATGAGACGGAGAAAACGCCTCACTGCCTCAAAAGCAAAAGACCCAACAAGTCAAATTTTTTTCTGTAGACTTTAAATTACGTATGACATTTAATCAGCAAAAAATATTTTTTTGTAAACGAGCCAGTTTTGCTGAGAGCTTAAGGTATCCATATCACCCGACTTTACCCTACTCTATTTTGTTTTATTATTAATTATTCTTTTGGATGCAAATAAAACAAACTACTAAAAAAAAAAAAAAAGAACTTGTTGTCTAAATATTTAAAAAATACGTTTCTTGTTCTGTTTATCAAATGTTAAATGTGTATTAAAACCTGTTGGTTTTTTATTTGTCTTGCTTTTTCTTAAATCAAGTCTTTGTGCGAGAATCAAAAATTTATTAAGAGTATTGATTGAATCGGCTTTCTTTAATTAAAGGTCAAAAAAACGTGTGACTTGTGAGATGTGAGATTTTTGCAATTAAAAATTCTTGGCTATGACCAACTTGAAAACAATAAGTTACCGAAGCTTTGAAGTGCAAATTCGAAGTTTATGGCTAAAAAGATTTTAAAGTTTGTTTTTCGTACTTGAGAAATTTTGTAAAAATACAGTTTTGGGAATCGAAAAAAAATATTCCATTAAATTGTTTTAATAACGTTTAAAAGTCATCAATTAAAAATTAAAAATTCTTTGCCGAATGTTTCATAAGTTTAACAGTACAATTTATTCTAACGTCGTCGTCGTTTGAAGGGTATCCACTCCAGGTCAGACACAAACAGGATTGGGGCCGAGGGTTTATCCTTTCACCCCAGGCTGCTGTACTGCCTGAATCAGATGCTGGCAGTGGTGTTATTAAGCCAGCATCGAGTTTCGTCATCCAAAACCGTCAGACCTCGTGCTTCATGTGGTGCCCGATGTATAGGGCACGCTGTTAGAATACGGTTTGCGTTTTGCTCAGGGCACCACACTCGCAATTCGGTAAGAGAGCGAAACCCCATTTGTCAATGGACAAATGGAATTGCCGAACACCAGTTCGCAGGCGGTTGAGCTTAACCCAAACTGCTCGGAGTAAGCCCATCCCAACAGGCCTAGCACCGGTCTCGGGCACAAAAGCACGATTAATGGCTCAACGCGGGTGTAGATAAGCCTCTCGAGGATTTTATAGGGGACATAGGGCAGAGATATCAATCGATAACTCTTTGGGTCCCCCACGGGCTTTGCTGGTTTGGGGATCGCGACCACTAGCATACTTTTCCAGTTCTTGGGAATTTTGAGTCGGTGCAAACAGGAAGAAAGGAAGTCACGTAACCAGGACTTCAAAGCAGCTCCAGCATGGAGTATAAGCTCAGGGCAGATGGAATCAAATCCCGGAGCTTTACCTGATTTAAATGTTGGATGGCAGCAGCAAATTCTCTCTGTGAAAAATTGTCAAAGATATTTACTGGGTCTAATGTTGTGGCCCTCCAAAGGTCAGACACTTCTTGAGAGACAAATCGAGAAGACTTGCGATCAACAGCCTCGTATTTCCCATTTCTAACCAGCTGAGATGCAATAGCATTGGCTGAAACGGGATAGTGACGAGGAGAGTGTCGTGACCTACCAGTAAGGTTGTTCAAAATACTCCATGCTTTTTCACTAGAGTGTGAGAAATCAATGCTCCAAACTGCCTCGGACCATCGATTCCTCCGCTTTCTGTCAAGCTTGGCAAGCAGAGCTGTAGCAGCCAAACTCGAGTCGTCTCCCTGAGGAGACTGCAAGAAGGTTTTATAGAGAGACTCACACTCTGCATCCCAACACGGAATATAGTTGTTTCGATACCCGCGTGGGATGGTCTTTTTGGCTGCTTTCTTAATGGTGTTACAGAAGTCCTGGTAAGCCGCATCCACGTCAAGTGAATCAGGCGGCAACAAAGTCTTTTCGAATTTATTCGTCAAAGCAATGTAGTGACTTCATTTGGCCTTGCGGAAGTTCCATCGCTTAACAGGCATGCTTGGCACTGCCATAGCAAAACTTGGTGGTGTAATAAGTGAAGGTCGATGTTGTGACCTGGGGAACTTGTCAAGGACACATCAATCCGGTAAGCGACTGTTTGGACCTACACTAGCGAAAGCTAGATTCGGATTGGTGCCAATGTTTCAGCGTCCGGAATAAAAACTGAAAGCGTCCTTGGCATTATATAGGAGGGCAAGACAATTAATACTTGCCCAGCCAGCCAAGCACTCACCGTCCTGACTGTTATCATCGTAACCCCAGTCAGCATGACGACAGTTAAAATCTCCAGCGTAAAGACAGGGTTGAGGAAACACTGGGAGATCCAGGGATCGCAGTCGCGTTGGTGGTGGGTTGTAGACGTTGACTATTTTATAGCCATCAACGTCCACACACACCACTCGATCTCGGATGTCAGTGGAGATTGGTCCAAAAGCGTGTATCTCAGTCGCGCGTGGACAAGCGTAGCAAGGCCATGCTTCCTGCTTAAAGAAGACCAAGCTAGTTGGTAATTTGGAAGTACCAACTTCTCTGCATCAGTGCAGTGGGTCTCCTGCAGTAGGATGACGAGTGCCTCAGACTGCATAGCGAGGTGATGAAGAACGTTCATCTTGCTTGCAGTGAGGCCTTCGATGTTCAGCTGAAAAATAGTGGGTCTTTGAAACTTGTTGGCACTGTGCCCTGAAAAGGGCAGTTTTATCCAGGCATTGCCCCGTCCTGAAAAGGACGTTTGCCGATTGCAGACCCACACTGAACATCGGAATGGGTGGATACCCTTCCATTTTGGTAGATTTGGTTTCGGTCTGTCATTTTGACACCAATAAACATTATTCTAAGATTTAGTAAAACAAAAAAGTTTGCCATTGCTACCACTAAATCAATATTGAATATGAACAAAAGTATATATAATTTTAGTAAATTTGATGAAGAGAAAAACGTTCAAACTTAATCTTATTCTTTTCAACGGCCGGGCTTCTGAAGTTCGGTTTTTGCAAAAACGCTTGTAATTCATTTTTATAGAGAAATTTTGAAAATTTATTGACTTTTACTAATTTGAATTGTTGAATAAGATGGTACCATTATTAGGTGGGCCGAGCAAGGGTTAACGGGTAAATTAGACAGTTTTCAGTAAATTTGTGTCTTTTTGCTTGCTGTTGCAGCAAGGAGTGGAATTTCAATTGCATACTTTTATTAAGTGACATGAACTTTATTAATTTAATTATTGCTTTTGCGTGACGAATTGAATTACCGTACGTCGATTTACCAAGCGTCAACATCAACATGCCTGAGGTGATAAAGAACTTATTTCGTGTACAATCGCTTTTTCTGAGTTTTTGGCGATTACTTGGAAACAGCTTACACATTTATTTTTGGTTGTATAAAACAATTGTTGTTTGACCAATTAAAACAAAGGTTGCTTGAATATCAATTGAGGGACAAAATTCAATCTTTACAAATAAGCATTTTTTATTTAACATTGTTTTAAACCATTCATTCGGGTTGGAAAAAAATAAACTACACATGTTAGGCCTTATGCTCACACTTTCAGCCAATTAAACAACTTAAACAAACCTTTATGCTCAGGTTTTCTTATAATTGCCTTTTACTTTGCATTTGAAGTAAGTGAACGTTTCTGTAATAAAATTTTCTTTAATCCAAAAAATCCGGCATATTTTTTAGGTGTAATTTACTTGTTGGAAAAATTTTTTGCCAAAAGTTTATAGCTCTTCAATATGGATTTTGCAAACAGAAGACATTAATTAAACACAAAATATTTCATATGATTGAATTTTAATAAAGCAGAGATTTCTAATTTGTATAAATGCATGATATATTAAAGTCTTAGATTTACATAAATGACTTCTCTTCTCTAAAAAATATTCAAGTTAGAGTTTAAAAAAACGGTTCTTATTGCTAACTGTTTAAATAAACGTATTTCAAAAATAATTAGAAGTTCGAAAAAAACTTTTATTTAAATGTAAATAAAGACCTTTCTTGGTCTTTAGACTATTTGACTTTCGTAATAAATTTTACGTTTGAACGTTAAAATTTCATTTTTTAAAAAGTTTTATAATTCCTGATATCAAACGTTTTATGAAACATAACATAAAATTGTTCTAATATGTTTATCGTATTATATTTCAATATCTTTGTAGCTTTAAAATGAACTACTAATGGAAACCTCTTAATAAAATTAACTAAGACTCTCACTTACAGATGACCTGGGCTGTTGGTAAGGATTCTTCCACGTAAAACCAGGTGAAGCTCCGGGCCCTAATTTTATCTGCCCAAAGCATATAATCCATGTTAGAACTGCTTTAAAGTCTTAGTTGTATAACTTTATCTCTTCCTCCTTGCGTCAACTCCAAATTTCAAAAATCTACGAAAGAGCGCTTGTAGTCGAAATTCAAAAAACGAAAAAGACTATAGAAGACCCATAAGTTATTGACAAATATATCAACTTTATAGCCCCTGCAAAAAATTTGAGACGCTTACCTACATCCGCATCGAACCAATTGATTTATTGCTTTCTAAAAAGCAGACTGAGCTTTAAGGCAAAAAATCAATCGTGGATCAAATCGTTGGTTGATACAAATGTCGAAGGTTTTTTGAGAACACCGGTATCATATTTGTCGATCTGACCGCTGCATATGACACTGCTATTTCATACAAACTTGGCTCTAACTGCAAGCTGCTAAGGTCTCTGTTGAATTCGTAATTTATGTATTTCAATTTATTTCAAGTCGTAACTTGTGTCTTTCAATTTACTCCAAAAACCTAAACTTTGCTAATCTATATTAGGCAATGATTCAAAATGTAACCTGTAAAGCCTGTCAGTTTCTGCAACTGAAACTGATTGGCTGGCTTCACCGTACATTTTAAAGAATTCTTTTAATTTTTTATATTGTTGTCTTTTCAGTTTAAATTAGAAAAATTTAACGCAATTTGTTAAAAATGATCAAAATTTATTGCTAAAATTTTGACTGAATTTGGTTAAAATACATGTATAAGATAAAATTTGTATATTACAAAAACTTTTTAAAAAATTGTCTAAAATTGATTTGTAGTGAACTCCACTGTTTTTATATTTGTTTTGGAAGCAAAAAAAATCTTGATTATCCATGCAAAATTTTTGAAAAATGTGCTGCTGCACACAGATCGTCTTGAAAATTTTTATCGAAAACAACCGCAGTGTTGTCTGCCTCACCAAGTTTTTCCAGCTTTGCATCATAGCAACAATCGCACTATTTCTCAAACAAAGATATCAGATTTAGCGACATAGTTTTAAACCAAGATAGGATGCAATCCAAACAGAGAAAACATGCAAGTTTGCTAAGGTTAACTTTGCACTTTTACATTTTGTCAGTTTTTGTTCAACTGTAAAAGTGACATCCCATATCAACTCACACCCCTATTTTGCCGACCATCTCCGATTTTTCTGAAATTTGGCATGTTTGTAGGTTTGGACGAGAAAATGTCTCACATCAAATTTCAAGTTTCTAAATTAAAGAGTTTTTTATATACGAAGGTTGAAAATTAGACACAAAATCGCCGCTTGAACGCCCCTGATCGAGAAAAAGTAGCCCTCCTGGCTTTATTTTTTGTTCGATTTCAAAGATGTTAATATCATTGGAAAGCTCTTTTCAGCAGCTTTTTAATGATATTTATATCTCAAATGTATGTATATAAATAAAAAGTTATCTTTTGTCGTGACCTTGTGACCTTGACCTTGCATGACCCCAAAACCTCCACTCTAGACAAAAAAATTTTTCAATATTTTTGCTCCTCACATAGAGGATTATCAGCATGCCAAAAAATCAGAGTGAGATCTTTATGGATTTTCAAAATATTTTTTAATTAGAAAAAAATTAACAAAAAACTTGCGAAAATGACTTATTTGGAAATATCGACAAAGTTGCGAAAATATTTATTGCGTAAATATCAACAAATTTACATCATTAGGCGCACCTGTTTAATAAAATGCAAATATCTTAAAAAACCATGGAGATCCCACTTTGATTTTTGGCTTAACGCATCATAACTTCTTTATGGTACATGGCAGAATATGGCAGAAGGAATATAAATGGAGCATGGAGTGGCGAGAAAAGGCTTCTAGATTCCTTACATTTATTAAAGATGTCAGCCCAACGCCGCTGGCAATTACCTTTTCCAGACCTGCATAGGTTAGGCTTAACTCTATAAGAGACAATGGTACATATGTGTACCATGATTGTGATTGTAACGTAACAAAAGCACTTCTGTGAAGGCATTATAATTTTAATTTTTAAGTATTTGTGACATCATTATTGAACCATTGTTGTTTTATTTTACAATCAAATTCTTATATCCCTTAAAGGCTTAACCGCCTTCAAACCGGCGTTGATCTATTTCCTCAGAAACGCACAAATGGGAGCATGGTTTCTACCGCTTGTGAGTGTGGCTCAAAGGAGCAGACAGCTGAGCACGTAATAACACCTTGCCCCATTTATCTCCATCCAAATAAAGCCCGTGCTCTCTCAGATATTGACAAGAACCTGGAAACCTAGCTGGTGGAAAAATTTGCGGCCATTTAATGGACCGTCCAGCTCCTGTCCATCTTTCCCAAACGAAGAAGACTGAAATGTTTAGTGGGTGAAAAACTTGTTCAAATTTTTATCAAAACTTTTATTAAACAAGTACATTGATACGATTACTGCCATAAATGCTTATTGCATTGCTAGAATTGTATTACCTGTTAAACGACACTTGTTTTTTAATTAGCAAAGAGACATTTTTGTTACAATACTTAAATCAATGAAGGTTTTAGCATTACCAAACCTTAGGAATAACACGTCATCGCATGAGGACGCACGTAAGTCATATTATTATTTATTTTATTTTTTTTGCACATGCTATGTAATTTTTATACATTTGAATCGCTTTATCAATTTTATATGAATCAAGTGTGGAGAAATTTTTTGGTTTGAACGGAATGATGAGAGTAGAGTTTGAACCAAGAACGTGCGAATCACGTTTTCCATCAATACGGCGCTTTTTAATTACTCGTCCATGGAGCTTACTTTTTGTAACATGCATTTACAGACACATATTCTTTTCACTTACCTGAGAATAATGCTTTGTTTTTAACGAATTAAAATTGGTAAACATTTTTACCTAGATCAAAGGTTCTCAACCTAGGTCCACGGAAAATTTTATGGGGTCCAGAGAAAAAAATATTCACCAATTAAATATTTTTTGTGAATTGGTAGTCAATAGCACTAGTTTAATGACAAGACAACTTTGTCAACGAAACAATCCGCGCTTTAAAAACGAAAAAAAGCCTTACTACAAGGTGTGACAAAAGTAACCAAAAATCTTGGAACAATAATTTTATGGCTCCGATCATACTTTTAAAGATTGTCCAAAATCTATGATTTGTTTGACACATTTCTCAGCCGATTTCTATGTTTCAACTTTAATGTTTTACATGTATATTTTATTTAAATTTCTCAATGTGCGTTACTTTTGTCACACCCTGTATATATCAATAGTAAGCTTACCAGACGTCTTGTTTTAGCCAGGACACCATCAATTTTAGGCTTTGTCCCGGCGTCCTGTCCGGTTATCATTATGCTCGTTATTTCCAATTTTAAGTGAAGACCTTTTTTTAGACATTACTACTTTTTAGGGACGAATTTTTTTTGAACAAACGTCCCGATTTACCACTTTGAAAATTTGGTATGGCTAATCAATAAAGTTGTGGAATAACTACTCCGAAATTCTTCACAAGAGTAAAGTGATTTTTTTTTTTTTTTTTGGTCTTCAATATTCTAAACACTAGCACTACAAATTTGTGTCTCAAATTCAGTCAAAAATATAAAAGTCTTCACTCTGGTTTATAAAGAATTTCTGAGTATTTTTACGATTCTATTAATATAATGATGTTTTTGCTTTTTTGTATCTTCAATAATCTGAGACAAAATGCCTTAAATTTCGTGCCTCAAATTTTGTCGAAAACCAAAGAAAGACCTTCTCTTTTGTTTGCGAGAAAATTTGCAACATACTTTTTATGGGGTCTACCAAATTATAGGTTCTTTTAAGCATAATTGAGCAAAAAATATCCATAATTTAAAAAAAAGTCGAGTACTCCTGATATGGATTAAAGATTTATAAACTACAAAATGCACACCCCGTGGTGGGGGTGCTAAAATTTTTTAGGAGTGCTTTGAAGTTGGTGGAATATTGTAAAATATGTAAAACATTTGGTTTATTGCTGATTTAGATATAACAAAAATAAAGAAAAAGGCGAAGATTGACGCTAAGAACTCGCAAACCTAAGAGTTTTAGAATACCTCAATAAAATGCAAAAAATATATTAAAACTGTTCATAGCTATTAAAAACATTGCAAGAGTAAGCAAAAAATGACTTTTTTTATTAAAAATTTGATAACGTGCAATTTAATACAATATAATAGGTTACAAATTCCAAAAACTTTCAAAAATAGTAAATCAGAGCTGTTACATACAAAAAAAACAAAAAATCCCCCTCATTAGTAATCTTAAAATAGGAATAATTTTTAAATAGCATTGAATTTAATTTTACCTAACAAAGACTTAAAAAATTTAAAATAATAACGTTTTTATATGGTTTCACCAAAACCAACTTGATAAGTTGATTTCACCCTAAAGCATAATAAATGTTTGACTTAATATAACAAAAATTTATAGTTTTGTCAGTTTAAACCAAGGGTTCTCAACTAAGGCGCACAAAAAATGTCAGATACTTCACTCCGAAAAAATATTCAATTAGGGGTCATAGTACTAGTAGGTGGTCCACATGACACAACACAGTCAACGAAAGATTTTTCATTTCTCCAACCGGAGAACTAAAGTTTGTACCACAAATTTAATTGAAGATCAAAAAATAAAAAATAAAAAAGTTAGCAAACTGATTTTTTTGCAGAATCCAAAGCGAAGTTATGTAACCTATCATGAAAGTTAGCCTAAGGAAAGACAAAAAAAGGTCTTCACTTTGATTCAGCAGCCGTTTCGGCCGCAAAAGTTGGTTCAATTTACGTGATAAACTTTTTTTTTTTGGTCCCCAGTCAGATTTCTAACTAGTTTACGTAACTCCACTTTGGATTCTGTAAGAAATCGCACATGTTTTTTCATAGGGATCCACCAAATAATATTTTGAACAAAAGGTTTCAATAGATTAAAAAAGATTGAGAATCCTGGTTTAAATGAACCCGAAAAACAAAAAACCGCAAAAAACAGAAGCATCAACAAACGTCCTTAAGTAAAAGCAGTTTTTGAAAAACGTATTCTGATCAAATGCCAAAACACATATTAGTAGGGGCAGTTTACAATAAAAGTTATATAATAACTAAATGCATTAAAAATTGTTTTATCAAAAAATCACAAATTATAAACAACCTAAAAATAGGTTTATTCATATCTTTCAGCACCAGAGTAGACTTTCAAGTCATAATTTTTAGTGGAAAAGTCTTTGATATGGTTCAGCTACATCGAAGACTTTTCCAATAAATGATATAGCTACACCAAAAAGTTATTACACGACAATGCCTTTCTTCTATTGTCGGTCGCAGCAAAGATTAATGTTTTTCTGGAGTCGGATCATATCTGATTGAGATCGCGGAGTAGTTGAGACGCGTTTAATCCTCTTTTCCTTGCGAGTTTCCTGATTTTGATTCCTAAATTTTCCAGGAATTCAATCGAGCTTAAACGCACGTGAGTAATCCTGTGATAAACTGGCCGACACGTGGGGTTGCATTGGGGCAGGGGACATGGGTCGATTACTCTCTTTCTACACTGGGTCGGTGTCGTGCTAAATTTTGGAGCGTCGTTATAGCTGGTGGCATAATATGTGTTGCCATAACCCTCCTCATTATCCGGAACTGCTTCATCTGTAGAAAACTCGGTTTCTCGCTCTTCCGTCGCTCCTTCAGGTTGATCCTCTTGAGCGCGAAGCTGGCTTTGAAAAGCAACGGAGTTGGGACTTTTGGTGTTGAGGTGAAGGTTCGAACCCAGATTGCTTGCTTCTTCACTTCCGCTATCGAGATTCGTCTCCCAACATTGAATGGCGTCCGGTAGAGAAACATGAGAAATTTCCAAGGTGTTCCAGTCTCTGCAGAGAAGGATAATCAATGTTAAAGAAATAAGCGTGGAAAAAGTTTTTTTAATATTTTATGTCATGAACCTCATAAAAATACCAAACATTTTGTAAATATTTATATCCTAGGGAGTTAAATCAAAACATAAACCAATTCTCGGTTATGAAAACCAAACGACAAAACTCAAACTTATTTTTTAAAAGTATTTTTAAAAACAAATGCACTAATAAAAAAATGTTTATTAATGACTTGTGAAACAAAGCAAAAAATTAACTGTAAACATCAAAAAATTTATATTATTTAAGAATATTAAGAATTATCGGCAGCGTGGTCGAGTGGTTAAAGCGCCGGGCTCGTGACCAACACGGTCTCGGTTCAAAACCCACTCGCGCCATTCTGTAGTGTCCTTGGGAAAGACACTTTACGGCACTTTCCCCTGCTTGGTGGTCCTGGCAAGCGTTCTAAATTACATTCATATCTCTATTAAATTACAAGCGGACAGCAATATCTTGGTATCTCCGAAAGCAGGTCGGGATAATTGCCTACTCTATGTATTAGCGCCTCCGTCGCTTTCCTGCAAGTCAGGAGGATAAACATAGAGATAAAATAAAATAAAAAATAAATAAACAGTGGTTTCAAACTAGTGTGATGCTATTGATAGTTAAGGGTGTTGAAACCAGTTTATGATACCTTTGCTTTTTTTCAGAAAATAGAGATTTTTATTAAGTTGTAGACTTGTCATTTTCACAGGCGAAATATATATTTTTATCTTAAGGTGTCATTATGCAAAAAAGTTAAAGATTGTTGCTAGGTGCTAAAAATAAACGATTTTAATTTTTACTCACCTACTGTCTAACACTGCATGGGAGTAGCAAGAAGTCACAAAAAGTCCTCTAAAATTTTTTTCGTAATATTATGATATAAAACCAATATTAAAAAATAATTAATAAAAACCTGAGATTACCAAAAATTACAGCTTATATGCGACGATTGAAAATATAACTTTTCCAATTTAATTTCTTAATTACTTGCTAATGTTTTTTTTCTTTTTTCTAGATTTTTATCGTACAGGTTGATGATCATCGCAGGTTAGGAAAATTAATGTAGACATTTCGAACAGTTGAGTATAATACGGTTGATGTAAAGTACCAGAATTATTTTAGAGAATAAAAAGAATTCATTTATTAAAAGTAATTTAAATCGGTTAAAACAGTGTTTCTCAAACTTTTTCAGTCAAATTCGGTCAGGCGCCCCCTTGGTTTCCAGCTCAATTCCCAGCGCTTCCTCGCTTCTTTTTTAAGTGAAAAGAATATTAGATAGAAAATATTTATTTCAAAATCTGTGATTTTGCTATTTTTCTCCCAAAATATTGGTGATCTCTGAAAAAAAAAGGTCTTCACTTTGATTTCATCTCTAATTTTGTTATTTCTCTTCCAAAATTGTGGTGATCTCTAAAGAAAAAAAAAAGTCTTCACTTTGATTTTATGTCTAATTTTGTTATTTCTCTCCCAAAATTGTGGTGATCTCTGAAAAAAAAAAAAGGTCTTCACCCTGAATCAATTTTGTATTAATCGTCCTTCATGTATATTTCTTCTTATTGTTTCCTATCGCCCCCTTGTTCTCTTACCGCCCCCCAATCGCCCCCTTTCTTCTTAATTCTCCCCTAAATTGCGCCAACGCCCCCTGGGGGGCGGTAGCGCCCACTTTGAGAACCACTGGGTTAAAAAAACTTTGTTAAATGAGAAAAGTATCAATCTTTCTGTGGGTAAAATTTAAAGTTTTTTCAAAGTGATCCGTAATCCATATACAAGTGATTTTTAAATGGTCAAAGCTTTGTCAAAAAAGGCCATCGAATTGTGTTTTACTAAAAAGCTTTCAGCATATCAATCTAGATTTCAAATGTATAATTCGCTGACTTTTTTATACAGTTTAATTCTTTCTTAATAAAAGGGTTTTCTCTAATATATGAACCAATCAACGATTTTAAATATATTATTTATGTGATAAAGCTCATAATTCAACTACAAAAATAATAAATAGAGTCATGCTAATCAGTGAAATTACTTTACGACAGTTTAGCTAAATCTTTGATTTTGCAAAGCTAAAAACTTTGAAAAACGTATATTGGCCTCCCTTGCCTTTAAATGATTAACAGAAACAAAAAGTTAATATTATCCATGGATTGTTAAATTTCGCCATTTTGTTTGCTATCGATCATACATTTTATGATTTTATAAGTAGCATGAGGTATTTTGGATAATACTTGAAACCAAACTATATTATCTCCAAGGCCGCACCTGATGACTGAGGTGCGGCCTTGGTCTTACTACACAGTGGATTCTGTGTATTCCTTGCGCGGCAAAGCCGGGAATCATTTCCAGCTGCTTGTGATCGAGTTGTTGTCGGGCTCGCGTGGTCTAGTGGTGTTGTCTCCTGCGTGGAAGACCACATATAGCGAGTTCGATTCGCAGTGAGATATGCATCACTGACGAGCTCTAATAAGAGCGAAACTCGAGTCTGGTGCTTCTCATTTTTAAGCAGTTTGGTTTCAAGGATCATTCATTTTTTGCCAAAAAGGCTTCGTTATACTGAAATAGATAAAACTTACTTCACAGGTGTGAAAGAATCATTTAAATCGTCATATAAGTTTTTTAAGTAGAGCAACAATGACTTTTTGTTTCCGTGATAATCAATGGGAATCATCTGATCACTTTGCAATTGAATTGAATCAAATAAAAACTGAACAATAAATACGTCACCTAAAAAATTAATTATTATTGAGAAATACCAAAAACAAACAAAAAAATTTGGTTTTTAACCTTTAATGTAAGGAAAAAGGACAGGGCCAAAGAAACACTTCCACTTTCCATCTCGTCTGTAGCCATGAAAAAAGCGAGAAGAGTTGGGAGAAATTGATCGTTTTTCTCTCTGTTCTTCTATACAACGCTGTGGGAGGTTCGGTTGCCATAGTGACATTCCCATTTTTAACATAGAAACAGGAGAACAATTGAAAGGATTTGAACAATAAGGAGTCTGTAAAAAAACTTCTATGGTTATTTTTTAGTTAACTCTTTGTTCTTGCTTGTCCGATAACTCAAAAATAAAGCCCTGTTTCCACTATGAGCATTGGCTGGATTATCTTGTTTAATAATAATTGATTTTTTTATTTCTTTCAACGTTTAAGTGCAAAAAAATCTAAACAATGAATAATCTTGCCAACGCTCGTAGTGGTAACGAGCCCTATTACAAGCACAGTTATGCATTTTTTTACGGAAAGAAAACCAGTCCCAATTTGCTCTTCTTTGTCTTTAATCAGCTTCTATGGCTTAGAAAATTTTATTGTAATGTAAACAAATGCAGTTAAAGCTTAGGTCCATTAGGTGCAAGCCTTGGCTAAACAATGTGTAAAAAAAATTGATTATTTAAGTGGTTAAACAAATAGCTTCAAATTATAATCTTATTGCTAATAATAAAAACCGAAAAATTATCAACCGAACACCAATATCGTGGTATCTCCGAAAGCAGTTATTCTAAGTTTAACACCCAAGACGTAAGATTCAGCAAGTTAAGATAAGATAAAAAAAAAGTTAAGCTTTAGTTATGTAAAAAGTTAGGTATTTTTACTCTTACAGCTCTGAATAAAATTCACTATTCGCTTTGCCACAAATTGTATTGTGTAGTAGCTATCTCCGAAAACTAAATCAATATAACAAACAAATTTTAAACCAAGATTGTGACTTTATTGTAAAACTTTCTTGTGGGCCTATTTTGACAAATCAATTTTGACTGTTCTAAAAGTGAAACAAAAATTATTTAAAGTATTGCTCTCTCATAATTTTTGCCCTTGAATTTTTTTTATAAGTCGTAATCTAAGTAAGCCGAAAGAATTCCTAAAATCCCAAACTAATTTAATTGCTAATTTCAAAGCACAATTATTGTTGTTTTTGGCGCGTTGCCAATCGGTAAACAAAACAACCTATTGTGCTTTATTACAACGACGTCTTGTTTACAATTATATGATTCCTTAACTTAATAACAGTGGAGCTGATGTCTGCAATAAACTCTGCTTGTCATGAGACCGATTTTTATTTTCCTCATTTGTGTTTTGACAGCAACCAAGAAAAATCAAAGAGTCACCGACAGAATTGAGTTTAAAAACAGATTAAGTCGATTTAACTCGAAGCCGATTAAACTGGTGCTTTGATCATCAAAGGGAAGAAAAACGCACTTTTTGCAAGATAGAAATCATGAAAGGATAAAGGCCTCATTGTAACTCCTATCAAGGAAAAGCTTTGTTAAAAAATAACCCAATATTTTCCGCTTAGACTCAAAAGACGTTGTTCCTGGTAAATCAATCATATAGAACCAAAAATTAAATAACTTTCAAGTTGAACAACTTTCCAAACCTTTTCAGTTATTTGAATTTAATTGAAGATAGTATTCTACACAACTGATGATAATAAACAAAAACTACATTGCCAAATAAAAACAAACTGACGGCTGTAATTTTAACTTTCTTCGACCAATAAACTGTGTATTAGGTTGCAAATGTTTCCTATCTAAACAATTTAGTTAAAGATTGTCCTGGAAGTATTTAAAAACGCTTTATAAGACAATTACAATAGTAAAAAAACTTATGACTTGAAAAACATAGGATTTTGTTTGAAAACAGTATGGAATTTTTTGCTTTGCTTTGCAGTTTAAGGCAGCAAGAACGCCAAATTTCACACCAAATTATAATTTTAAAGACTTTTATAAAAATTAATAAAAACCTGGAAGTTAGATTTAATAGTAGGATCTCGTCAAAAGTTACAATTCAGCGAATAAGTGAACAAACAATTAATTTTTATAACAAAAAATCGATTGAAACTTAAATATCAAGTGACCAGGGACTGTATAGGACACCTACATTTCTTTCCATATTGTCCCTCTTCAAATACCAGGCCGAATCGGCGACCCCCCGAACCAGCGCAGTGCTCCCGGCCGACCTCAAGTAACCTTGGACTAGGTCGAGATTCACAAACACCCCGGTTCCTCCCGCGCTGCTTCCCGCCAAAACTACAACGGAAGCCTGGCGCATGTCTTGGTTTTCCAGAAGTTGCTGGACGACTTGCTTGATGATAAGCGACCCCATAAAGCTGAATGGTTCTGAAAAAGGAAGAAACAATGTTACTCGAGCTGCTAGCGGAGTGTTTATTTAAAAATTGATTTATTTACTGAAATTAGATTGTTTGCGATCCGATTTTTGTTTTTTGCATGAAAATGAAAAAACTTAATTTAAATTAATATCACGCTTGACCAGTCCACAATTGATTGTTGTTTTGAACATCTTATCAAACGTGTTCACTGTTAGAAAATTCTAAATCTACGCGAAATTTAATGGGCTTGAATTATTTTAGAACTTTTAGTCATTACTTACGATAATTAGGCTAATATTGAAATGAAAATATGAAAATCGCTTAGTTTAAATTTAATCGTTGCTAAAAAATTATTTTTGAAAAGGATAAAAAATTAAAAATTATTTAAAACAAAAGTTGCAGCTTGCTTAAGTTGGTAACTTCTTTTTAGATATAAAACTCAATAGGATTCATACCGTTTCCAAGTAATCTTCGCTTGGCAGTTCCTGACCATAGATCACTGGAGCAATATGGAATATAGCTGTAAGCATAAGGCGGAGTTAATTTACCTGTTTCGAATCGTTAACTTTTGAGCAAGTTGTAATTTTTTTAAGTTGTAGGAAGGTATTTTAAATACAGTTCCTGTGAATTCCAGCAAAAAATCAAAAAAACTTTAATCGGTTAAAAGAAAAAATTGAATAAAAATTAAAAAAAAAGTTTAAAATTTTACATAAAACTACTCACACGAATATTATTAAATGAAAGCGTCTAAAGCAATGCTGATTAACTAAATATTCTACTTACACCATGTTAGAATTGTACAGATGAGGGTTTTCTCGGGGCGAAACAGAATAAATTCCTTTTCCTAAAAAATTATGTTTGAACAATTCAAAATGTAAATGCAAAAAAAATTGCGCAATATGTAGACAAAAAACCTTTTATAAAATCTGTCAAAATTTAACGTTCCTCAACAAGCTTTTTGAGCATCTTTTCCACTACGAGCGTGAAAAAAAGCATTTTTTGTTTGTTTTATTGCTTTTTTTTGCGCTCGCTTCAATTTTAATCGCTCGCTTCAATCGAAGATCAATAAAAGAGATAAAGAATGCTCTTTTCCACGCTCGTAGTGGAAACGGGCCTTTAATCAAATTACCACCAGCGCATTTTGCTTTCATTCTGAAAAGTACTGTAAAGGCCCGTTTCCACTACGAGCGTGAAAAAAAGCATTCTTTGTCTCTTTTATTGATCTTCGATTGAAGCGAGCGGTTAAAATTGAAGCGAGCGCAAAAAAAAGCAATAAAACAAACAAAGAATGCTTTTTTCCACGCTCGTAGTGGAAACGGGCCTTAATGGTGGCTATCAAACCCGTAAGCAAGGTAGCTATGAAACTGCCCAAGTCGCTCGTAAATTGGTCAAAATTGACGTCATTTATACTGCGTTTTGTTAAAAACCTAGTTCTCCTTAACATTTGGAGCGCAAGCCAAAAATGGGTCCTTGTTTAATTTGCTTGAGTCACCAACTTTATTAGTTTCACTTTTTAACGCCTTTTAATTAGTAATCACAGTTATCTTTTAAATGCCCGCTAATGTTTTTGGCGTGCATTTTTTTGTCGCGAAGTTAACTGAATGCAAAGTTCCAAGTTAATTAAACGGTCTTTTTGTGAAAGAAATCCGATCAATTTCCGTAAATGGTAGGTTTAGAAATTTTAAAAATCAAGTCGTGAAAGCTTTAAAAGAAATATCCAGCTTAATATTCCGGTTTGCTGGAGAAAAGGTGCGAAAGTATTAATTTAACCTAAATGGTGACGTCAGCAATACATTTTACGCTTTGGTATTTTTTTGAGCGTTAGCTTAGAAAATTGTTCAAAATATTTTAAGGTATAAAATGTATTTTAACTTAACTTGCCATAAAACCTTCAACCCGATGTAATATAGAATAAAAGTCCCTATGGAGAAACTCGAAACCATTTTGGACTATCAAAACAGCTTGGAAAACTTAGTTTTTCTTTACGTCAACACTAACAAAGGCCGGGATGTAAGTTTTTGTCTAATTTACGCTAGTGTATAGTAGCAAATACAAAGACGCAAAGCCAATCACGCTGCAACGTGATTGGTTGATTGTACTAACCCTTTTATTACTGGAAGATTAAATTAATTGAATTTGAAATTATAAAATAGACGAAAAATGCCCAAACTGTATTTTTACGCCCGCCTTTTGGGCGTTTTAAAGTGTATTTTTGTTGTTGATTTAAGGGGAAGATTTATTTGCACGCGACAACATTTTCGTATTAAAAACAGATTTGCAATCTAAACCTTAAATTTATTGTTTGTTATACCTTCTATGCAATGACACCAACTCCTGGAAGATGTCAAACGAGGTTCCTGGATTTTCCTCAGTTTGCAAGAGATTTCATCAGCGCAGTACCAACCCCCTTCGAGAAAGATCACCCATTTGCTGCTACTTCTTTGGCGTAAAAGATAATAACTAAAAATTGTAGCAAAACTATTCGTTAAAAAAATAACTTAAGATCCAGGATCAAAAGCAATCACGGTATAATTCAAAAACTGATTTTAACTCCTAATTACCCAGCGGCGGATCCGTCGTTGCAAGTTGCCGCATTCCGGCCGTTTAACTTGTACAAACTCATTCTGGAGTTGGAGCCGTTTTGACAGTGCCTTCCAATCAATCGCTCAGTGACGTAAGACTCCTTCCGAATCGGGATTCGAACCACCACTTCTGGTTCAATCTCGATTTGATTTGACAAAATGGCGAGGCGTCTTATAGGTCGAGACGGAGCCAGATAAACAACGGCCGGAAGCCCGTAACCAATAAGATGTAAGAACAGAAAAATCAGATCCATGCTTTCCTAAAAATATAGAATGAAATTATTTCAAGCTATTTTAGGTATTTTTAAATATTTGTGTTTTTTTACTAATATTTATTCAGCCTTCTGATTTGCGGGAAAATATTGAAAGCGTTTTGCTTTCGTTGTTAGCCATTGGAAAATTTTATTGTTAGCCAAACTGTTTTCGAAGATGACAAGATATTGCTATTCGGTAAAAATATTTTGTTCGGTTTTTCAATTTTTTTATTTTATGAACTTTAAAGCTGCTTGATGAGACCACCAAGCAGAAAAAAGGGTAAAAAAGTGCTTTTTTTCGGAATATAAAATAATGAAAAAATACTGATTAAAGTGCTTAGCTAACTAACAACTAAATTACAAGAAAACATTCATTTTTTACAAAAATTTTTAAAAATACTTTCTGACTTACTGCGATTTGAGAAAAAAATTTGGAGGTTTGTGCGAAAAAATTAAACTTGACAGAAAAATTTTCGCTATATTTCTTGACCTAAACCAGTGTTTTTCAAACGTTGGGTTGCGATCCAAAATAGGGTTGACATTCAATTAATTTGGGTCGCCACTTCCGCTCAACGAACTGAGTTTACGAACTTTTTGATTTCGGAATCAAACCCTTCAGTGATTTAATGTGCCCTCGCCCCACTTTACATCTAAAATAGGTTTAATTCAGACTTTTAAGAACAAAAATTTAAAGAACTTTTTAAAATCTTTATTTGACTTTCAATGACAAAAAATGATATTTTCCATTTCTTCATAAAAAATTATTTAGGAGATTATTTTTGTCAATTAATCGGGTTGCCAAAGATTTCAAACAAATTTTAAGTAGAAACCCCCCACTTTCTGTGTGTTCATGGCTTTTGTTAAGCGGCAGTTGAGTGTGTACGGTAAAAATTTTGTAAAACTAATTAGAAATTATACGAATGTCTGTTTTGTTTTGAATCTTTCAAAATTTCACTACCGGGAAAGCAGAAATAACCGCCAAAAAGCCAATTTATAGAAATTATTCAGAACATCTTGCAAAAACTAATAATCTAATTGAACGTTGAAGACTCAGAAAAACTTTCAGCAGCAGTAGGTGGTTCTTCATCAGACCTGAAAATCCTATTTTCTTTTAAGATAATCTAAGATAATTCGACGATCAAAGACTTCGTGGCTTTCACTCTTCGAGACAAACTGTCCTAAATCGACTTCAATCACGTCTAAGACGTGTGCCAGAGATCATTGACGTAATCGGTTTTGAATCAAAGACAGCAATCAACTAATAATTTGTGAAATTAATTACGGTCACTACAAAAGATAGAAAATAAGAAAACTTTTTGAAACTTTTTATTTTTGTTTTAAGTCGATTGAAAAATTTTTTATTTTATAAGATCAATTTTTAAAATTGTTTTGTGCTTTGCATTTTTCTAAACAAATACACACATAATTCGTTAACAAAACTTTAATTTTATTCAAATAACTTAGTTTTATTTGCTTTATAAATTATGAAACAGAACTGATTGCAAGATCACGGTAAACTTGAGTTCGATTCCAGGCAAAATCAAATCAAACATTTATACTCGTAGAAACACATCTTATAATTCACTTCACTAAAAGACTTACGGGCCTAAAACAATTTGTTATTCTCGTTTAACTCCATTAGCCTAAAGGATCCCCGATCATAATTTGACCATTAATTCGTTAAAACATATATATCTAAGTCAGAATTTGTCAACCACTTGCAGATTTGTGGTTTTTAATTCCTTCTGCAAGACTTTTTTACAGTCTGCGACATTTTTTACTTTTTTCTGTGCATATATAGGTCTATTTATTTTTAGTTTTTTAACAAATATGTTTGCCATCACGTAAAACTTGAACAAATTGAGAAGTGTTTGTTTTGAATCATATTTTTTTGTCCTTTGAAACAAGTTTAATGTCGATATTTTATTTCAAATTTAGGCTTCTTACGAAATGTAATCTCTATTGGGCTCTACTGGATTTTGCTTCAAATTAGATACCAAACAGATTCTTCCAGACTTTTTTGCGACTATGTCTCACATACGTTTTTTGTGGGAAAATAACTGGAAAAAGAGAAAAAGTTGCACAGAAAATAAAAATTCATTCTTAAACTTTAGTTAAAAAGACTTAAGTAGTTCATTTTCAAATTGTTAAACGTTTTTTTTAATAATATAAGCTATGCCTACTCTATACCAATTGAATCAAAAACCTACACGGGCCGATATTTTGCGACCGGTCATTTATTGTTCAAAAACCCTTTTATTTCCGGCTCAAAATTTTTCATTTTTGAGTACCGTTACAGAAGCATAAAAATATAAAAAACCAATTTTAAGAGGATCAAATTATTTATGCAGAAATCACGATTGAAAACTTATATGGTACTTGAACTTTTTTTTGATTGATTGGGCTCGCCTGTTAATTTTAATGATGTAAGTCATCCCATGCCCGTTTATAATCATAGGCGAGTACATGCTGCTGATGGGCTTGCCCGTAGCCGTACATCTCTTTAACTTTAATCAATAAAATGTTTAAATAAAAATAATTTTTTTGAATAGTTTAATTGCACAAATTATCATTTGCTTTATAAAAATTTTAAATCAAGGGGATTTTTTGAACTGTCGGTCGCGACTCTAACTGGAAAAGCGAAGCAGCTTTTAAACATAATCATCCACTTAATATGTTGTGCAAGAGCTTTCAACATGCGGACGCTTTTTGAAACTTTCACCGGAAAAATGGCCAAAGATTTATTTCGGGATACTATCATTTCAAATGAAAAAATTTTAGGCCTCTTCAAGAAGTCACCGTGAGCGGTTTTTATTTTCGTAAAACTAACGCGAATCCTCCCTGTGTTTACTATCGCTTCTTGAAGAATCCTTTTCCTCTTGATTTCTTTTTTATTGCATCCTGGTGCTGTAGGAGAGATTTCGGTTAGTTTCACCAAAAAAAAATCGCTTACGGTGGCTTTTTGAAGAGATCCAAAATTTCGGCCTTTCTATTTATTTACGATCGAGATTTCAGTTTAAATTATTGGAGTTTTAAATCGGGCAAGACACGATAAAAACTTGAGAAGTTCTATTTCAAACAAAAAAACGGAAAATAATGAAAGCAATATTAGAATATTAGAAAATACAGAAATTTACTTACTATTGTATAAATTTGCTCGGAGACTTGGTTGATTTCGAAAAAAATTTAAATTGCACCAAATTCCAAAAGAATATCTTTTCTTGATAAATTAGTGAACTTCGGCTCGAAGGATAATCGAACTCAAATTGTATGATTGTTACTCAAAAGAAAATTTTATTTCTTCTGCTAAAAAAAAAATATAATGGGCAGCAAAAAAGACTTACGATAATACTAGAAAAGTTTTGACAATATACTTTTTTTTTTAAAGCAAATGAGAAAAACAGTTCAAAGGAATGTCTTTTAAATCCCAAAAAATTAAACAAGACTTTCTAATTAATGATAAAAAATACGCTAATTTAAACTTTAATTTATTTGCAATTTTTTATTAATTTATTTATAAGAAAAAACATTTAAATTAAATACAAAAACTAATTAAAACATTGCGTTAGTACATGGACATACTGCTTGTTGGTCTGTACTTTTTAATTGCACGTAGGGCACAATATGACCTCAAATCTGTATCTACCGTCGGTTTTACTGGACCAAAAGGCTACCCCTTTTTTTCGGACTAAGTTTGACTACGAATCGGCAGTTGGCATTCGAAAGTTTTTGAAAATCATCAAATCATGCACCCGCCATTCCATTGCATCTTACCATTGTCTCTAGCAACTCCCCAATTCCTTTCATGTGGCGGTTTATCAATCGAACTACATGAAAGTAATTTTTGTTTTTCTGAAGGCGGTGCTTTTTGATCTCGTCACGCTTCGCCGCACTTAGGTGGAAAGCTGCTACACAGCCTGTAGCAGCTTAAAAATGAATCAAGAAAAACTTACTTTTTGTTGCTAAGTGTTTGGCAGCTTTCAAACTTCTAAAGAAAAGAAAAGAAATTTCTTTTCTGTTTTCAGCAACACTGTTCTGTTCAGCTATGGCAAATCAAATATTATCAAAACCTGATCAAAGAATTATTTTCTATTTTTGTTCGATCTTTTTGTTTGTAATACACTAAGTTTCGATTCATTTAGCTCTATTTTGAAAACTTAATTAAAAAACGTGATCGACAAATATTTCAAAAAGTGAAGGTTACTGATCTGAAATAACGAGGATGAAAGAGAAAAATTTTGATTACAAATTAAAACAAGATGTTTCGTCTAATTTAGAAACTTAGTTTTATTTGTGATAATCCAAGCTTTAGCTTTTACATACTAAACAATTTTTAAGGTAGCTAAATATAGAATCGCTTTGAATTTAAAGGAACTATTTTTGTTTTTGATTTTATTTTCTGAAGCTCAGCAAATAGGAATGCAAACATAAGAATTTAAATCCAACTTCAAAGAACACTTACAGTAGTAGAATAGTAAAATTATGTTTAATTAAGCTGTTTAAGTTTTCAACTTTTTCAGCTGGGGTCAACAACAAGCTGTAGTGTCCTGACGAGTCCTAATAAGGACGAAACAGGTCTGTCGGCACTTGCTTGTTGATTGACTTGACCATTCTTACTATATGTTTGTAAAATTATGTTTCTTGTGTACTCAACGCAATTACGAACGTGAAGTCGGCAGCGATGTCAAACGATGAAGAGCGTCGTTTCAATGGACAACGTGATCGCCACGGTCTCGGTTCAAAACCTACTGCGTCATTATTTTAGATCCTTGGGAAAAACATTTTACGGCATTTTCTTCCGGTCTCAGCAAACAGTTTAAATTTCGGTCATATTTTTTAATAAAAAACTGAAAAAACAAATAAAACATTTTAACAGGACAGCAATATCTTGGCATCTTGAAAAGCAGGCCAGGTTAATCGCTTGTCCTAATTATAGCACTTCCAACGCTTTTTTTTGAGTCAAGGAGATGAATAAAGAAAAAAAAATGAAAAAATTGTTAAAACAAATATAATTAAACAGTGCTTTACAACTTTTTCATTTCGGGCACCTTACAAAAAAAGTAAAAATTGGTATCACCTCAAAGTGGTTTTAAAGCTATTTTTACTAGTAAATAAAAATTAGAAAGTCTAACTTTTAAAAGAAAACTAAACTCTTAAACGTTTTTCTGCGTACTTTGCAATCGAAGAAGACGCAGAAGGGTGCGGGTATCTCGTTTAAAATCTAGTCGTGTGAGACAGGGGTGTTTGGAGGTTGATCCCCTTTTTTTTTAAAAAAATTACGGAGAATTTGGACCATTTGAACTTTTTTTGGCAGTTATTTAAAATAAAGATCGTCTTTTTCGATTTTCTGTATGTTTTTTTGCGACATATTTGGTCGAAGAAAATTTTGGTCTTCGAATTTAAAGTGAAAGCACTCTTTATTTAATTTTTTTCTTTGATTCAGATAACGTTTGTATAAAATTCAAGAAAAATCTTCCACCCCCTCGAATTTATTTGGTCTTTTATGGCTATTGTTGTATGGTTGCGTCTACGTAAAGTACATGTATAACCTATGCGCACCAAATGTTTCTCTTCAATAAAGTGTTTTAGCTATTTCAAATTAAATTGAGCAAAAACAGACAAATTACTTTATTAAAAAAAAATGATTTTTGATATCATGAATATTCAAATTTCCCAATAGTCTTTTAAACGATTTTCGAGGTTTCAAATGTTCCGTAAAAAAACAAAAAAAACAAAGAAAAAGAAAAACGACCAATTTTTGTCGCAAGATTTTGATACAAAACTTTTGGTTTTGAAAAATGACAAATTCCAAGGTAAGTTTAAAGTTTGCTGTTTTAAAAAGCACAGTACAGCTTTCGGTACTACTTCGCATTGGTTCTTCAGCATTGGTCGTTGCGGCGGTCACCATGGTAAGAGAATCCGAGTCCACAATATTAATTCAAGAAATCAAAGCTGAAAAATGTTTTTCGCCTATAAACGACAAATGAAGTCTAAAGAAATATATCTTATTAGAATTGGAGTTATCTAAATAACTGCATTAGGTTGGGGTCTAAAATTGCTTTCTGGACCTTTATGTTAATGCTCATGCGCGTAGCGCTATTAGAGATTTTTAAAAACCTTGTAATTTTTGTCACAAAATTAAATATTTTTTACTTTCAATAACATTTTTTCTATTTGAAGCGGTTATTCCACAATTCTTTAGTTACTTAAGCCAACCAAACTTAAAAAAAGAATAACATTGTTATTAAACAACCATTTAAATTGTCGATTGAAAAGTCCATATTGCAATGAGACTAAAAGATCACTGTTCAAACGAAACTCAACTACGTGCAATTACTTGATTATCTATAAAGAATAATTCATCCCTTTTTTGACAAGAGCTGTAAAAAAATTTGTTAAACTTTAGCAATCTCTTAAGATGTGTCAAGAAAAAGGTTTTGTTTGCTTTATCTTCGATTTATTCTCATGTTTAGCTGGCCAAGAGTTGCGGCGTTAGATCTTGAGCACAATTTAAAGTATTACCCCGACCTGCTTTTGACGATACAGAAAAACAGATGTCCTGATGAAATTTTTTATTTAATTTTTTAGCTTAAGTTTATTAGATTGGTATAAAGGATAATTTAGCTACTTGCGAACTGAATATACCGCCACCTGTTCTAGTTCGAATATGGTTTTTATCAACGTGAGAGTTAAAGGTTTAATTGTCGAACCAATTAAATCGGACACCCTAGTGTCAACGGCCCGCCACCGCTTTGATAGAAATCCGCAAGCGGCTCTGTTATTCGGACAAAGTTTGGAAATTTTGCTGAGATAAACATCGTAATCTCAAAGCATGCATTGATATACTGTAATATGAAGCGTTTATGATAAAATGTTTGGTTTTGTGTCGTTGATCAACCAAAGGTTGCCGACCATCTTTGTTAAACAATGAAATCTCATCAAAATAAGCTACATTCTGTTTAAAAACTATTGTTGTTGCCAGAACTGCGATTGTGCATTTTTAACCATTTGCGATTGTCTTCTGACTGATTTCGAGTTTGAGAAATCTTATCGAATTCGAGTCCGGCAAAAAAGTCCGAGTTCTTCGAGATCAAGTTAGAATTCGTGGCCCCCTTATTGCAAGCAAACTGAAACCAACCGTTTTTCCCCGTTATTATGATGTCGGCAGTGTGGTCGAGTGGTTAAAGCGCCGGCTCGTGACCAACACCGTCTCGGTTCAAAACCCACTCGCGCCATTCTGTTGTGTTTTTGGGAAAGACACTTTACGGCATATTCCTCTGCTTGGTGGCCTTGCAAGCAGTTCTAAATTAAAGTCATATCTCTATTGAATGACAAGCGGACAGCAATATCTTGGCATCTCCGGAAGCAGGTCGGGGTAATTGCCTGCCCTATGTATTAGCGCCTCCGTCGCTTTCCTGCGAGTCAGGAGGATAAATGAAGAGCTTATTTCCAAAACCCCGTATATCCACTTTGGCTACTTTTGAGAAAAACACGAAAAACTATTATAAGACTCTGGTTTGTTAAATGTCATCTTATTTTACTTTCTGAAGATTGTCTATTGTATACTCAATAAAATTAGTGTGTTTGCTGAAATCTGCTGTTAGCCAATAATTTTTTATTTCAGTTTTTGTAAAATTGAATTCGTGGATATACGGGGTTTTGAAAACAAATTTGCGAAAATCATACATCGAACAAAATTTACTTAAATAATTTATTGTTTAACAATAAAAATACACGACAAAACCACACACGAATAAAAAAACAACACAATTTACAAGAAAGGCCAACTTAGGGGGGCAAAAAGGGGAAATCCCTCTAAATATTTTTTTAAAAATTACATTTTGCAAAAAATTTTGTTAAAAATCTGCCAATTTTGCAAAAGTATTTTAAAAAAAAGACTGTCTCCCGCCACATAAGGTTTCTAGAAGTTTTAGTAAGAACTTATTTGCTATTCATCCAATGTTACAAATTATTTTGTTTAGAAAGAGGCAAAAAAAAATTTTTTTTGCCGGAGAATTTATATAAATATCTAGTTTTTTTGCTGTCAATAACTTCTTGATTGCACTTCACCCCCCTCAAAAAAAGCCTTTAATTTAAAAAAGAATGATTTGAATTCTACCACGAATCTTCGTGCTCGTGATAAGAACCTCATCATCACCTTTGCCAGAATATCGGGCACATTTGGCTTTGTTTTTCTTCCACGCAGCTTCATTCCTTTTTCTTTTTCTAAGATTTTGCAAACTAACAACTGCAAGCTCATCAACTTCAACATTCATTGCTTATAACTTGTAAAAACTTTGCTTTGTTCCAATAGCTAAACTCCTCTCCTACTAATACAGCCACTGCTAGCTCTGCAAAAGTCCATATTACCGCTTCAACGATCAGCTGATAAGTCACGTGACAAAACAAGCATTGTTATTGGTCAATGTAGATGCAACGGGTTTTGGAAAAAAAGAGTGATGGCTTCTAGGGGGTTTTGGAAATAAACGTTACTTTTGTTAATTTTGAAGCGGATAGAAATTGTTTTGGAAACAAAGCATTGGATGGTAGATGTATATGACGGAACACTACCCAATGCCGTGCTTAACTCATTTTTTCTTAACATGGCGCCTACGGGGTTTTGGAAATGGGCTCTTCAAATATGGAGATAAAATAGAAAAAATAGAAAATGATTGCGTTTTTCTGTTTACCCTCCTGGCTTGTTGTAGGTTAATAGCAGTAGCATTAAATTTGAGCAGCTTTCCAGCGAACAACTAAACATGCTTCGGAGAAACCGCAATATAAGCTATCAAGTACCCGAATAAAGTCTTTTATTTGTTTTATGACTTAATATAGGAGTTGCTTGATACGCCCATTAAAAGTAAGCCATGAAATGTGCCGTAAAATGTTTTTCCCATGAACAACGAGATGAAATTAGTTGTTGAACCAAGACTATGTTTTTCACCATCTAAGATAAATTGACTGAGCAATCGTAGGCTACTAAATTTAGGTGAAAAGTTTATCGTATAGTTTTATAGTTTTTTGTACCGCTGTAGCCACCAAAAAAATTTGGGGGCTATGAAGTTTTTTCCAAATTTTGTCACATTTGCCCCAATCATGATTTTTTAGTACTTGGGGGATTAACAAAAAATTATCTGAGAAAAAAAGTCTACACTTTGAATCAGTCTCAGATTTATCATGTTATTCTCTGAAAAAAAAAGGGAGGAGGTCTTCACCTAAATTTGGTAACTGTTTCTGCATTTGATCATGAGCGCTGCTCTAAAATTTCAACTTTCCCCAAATTTTTCTTATCACTTCCCAAAAATTTCTGGTTTTTTTGCAAATATTTTTTTCTCACTGCCCGAAAAATTATATTTTGCTCAAATTTTGGAAACTTTGGGGAGCAACTACCCCCCAGCAGGTACGGCTACGGGTGTTCACCTCTTTATGGAATAATGATAATTTTACAATTGATCTTCTAAAAACCAAAAATGCAGATAACTTTTTAGAGCAATAGCTTGATAATAAATTCGTATCAGCTACAAAAATTTTTAACAGGTGACTAAAATATCTGACTGGTTAATTTACCGTAAAAAAAAAACTAGTAAAAAATTTAAATAACTCTATGCCGACCTCTAACGAATAACAGAGACGTTGCTTTAATGTTAAAATTCAAGTTTAAACAGTAGACGGGGAACGCTTTATCAAACAGTAGTCATTCCGCTAAGCGCAGACGCCAGAGTTCAATAAACAAACCTTAGAATGCCGAGCGATGTTTGCCATATACACAGTGATGGTCTTACAAAATGGCGGGCCTGGTGCAAGAAAAGTAAGGGGGTTACTATTTAGTGTTCGAAAACACAGCAAACTTTAGAAGTAGGCCGTTATTGTACTGGGGCCATTTTTAGTGTATGAAAACAAAGTGATCCCTAAAAAGAAAAAGATCTTTAATTTAGGGGGAGCCACTTTTAAGTGTTCAAATCAAAGTAGTCTCTTAAAATATAGTCATTATATTAAGTGGGGTTATTTTTTAGTGCTCGAAAAAAATTTTTTTTATTTATTTTTGACATGCCATCGACTTCCTGGTGCTACTATGAAAGAGCAACTTCTTGTGCAGGGGTGCCACTTTTTGATGTATTTTAGGGGGGGCTGGTGCGGCCACTCTGTTCACACTCTATTAAAGCCATCACTGCATATACAGACTGGAGTTTTAAGACTCGTTTGCACTACGAGTGGGGAATGGAGTATTCTTTGTTTCTTTTATTAATTCTTTTTTGCTTTGCTTAACACTGAAGCGAGGAAAAAAGAAATATCAATAAAACAAAGTAAGAAACCTGAAACAATAAGCTCAAAGTTTTAGGTTTTGTTAATGAAAATCGTAAAACATCTTGAATAATGCTTTTATACATTAAAATTGTTTCTTCAATGGTAGTCCAAAATTGAACATTTCTATATCAATTTAGAACCAAATCGTTTCTTTTAGATCTTCATGCCAACACATGACGTCACTTTTTTCTACATCAAGGATTGGCGGTGTAAAATAACTTCCATGAAGAAGTGCGTTGTATTTTTAAGCGTGGCCACTGCAAAACCTGTGGCTGTTTTTTAAGTAATCAGGTCTACAGATTTTATGATATGCTGATTTTTACAACCTTTTATTTTAAAATTGAAGTTTTAAAATGAAATTCGAACGTGTTTTATCAAAGCGTAACAAGATCATTACAGTAATGTTTATTGTTTGTTCTACCGGTATCAACAAGGTTTTTGCTATGGTGTTTACCTTTCTACAATTCAACATCTACTGTATATTCAACCGTTCCACATACTGAGCCGGAGTTTCTTCGTCACATAGAGCTGAGAGAATGGATAGCACGGCTTCTTCAAAATTTGAGCGACTTGGTCAACTCCCTCACGCAAAAGACAAGAATGCCAACCACCACGGCAGCGGTGGGAAACTATTCCATTCAATTGCTCCGCCAACCATTCAATGTGAACGGTGCAACAAATTAAAGTGAAGAACTTTTTGCAACCATAGAAAGTCATTTATGGCTACTTCAATATTTTTAATCACTCAACTCTATACATCAATTTATTTAGTTTTGCTAAGTTAATAAGACTGACCAACGCAGCAAATAACGCATCCGAAAACGAAAGCAACAGGAAAAAACAAACTGAACCTTGGTAGAAGCAGTTTCCACTCGAAACAAAAGCTCAATTAAAAAATGAAAAAATTTGTAATGACACGTTGACATGGGAGGGCTAACAACCGTCACGAGAACAGAGATCGATTCATCGTCTTCATAAGAACTTTAAAAAATCGATACAAAGCAGAACAAAGCAATTTTGCTATTGGAAAAAGCTCAAAAAAGAAGATCGATTGATTTGCTTCTGGTAGAGCAAGCAGACAATTTGCAATTTAATTTTTTTTTTTATTTCTTCGATTTGGTCTACACTACAACACGATACAAGTATGTTTTAAATACGTTAACAAACGAAAAGCAATGTTGATAATATAAGTGTTTCCCCTAAAAACAAACTTTAACGCTACCGTTAATGCATACACGCTCACATAAAGCGTATTCTCCTCCAACATGCCAATGCTTTAATTCATTCGTTTTTGGTAAAGTTATCGGGTTAAAAAAAAACATTTACTTGTTATATTTACAAACCTGTTTGACTTTAGTTATTTTTAGATTTGAATAAGAACTTTTTGCAAAGGCAGGGGCGCGCTTTTACAAAATTAAACCCATCAATGCGCAAACATATAAATAAAGTACATTACAAACGCGTTAAAAAGTTACCTTTGTCTGAAAATAAAACGTTTTTGGAGACTTCTTAAACAACGTTAAGAACTCTGTTAACCATTCCAGATTAATAACAATATTAATACGATAACAAAAACAAATCATCAACTTTCCTTAATAATACGTCACTCAATATAGAAAAGGAACATGTCAAGTTCGGAACAAGTAATATTATGTAGAGATGCATTTGAAACTGCTTTATTACATTGAATAACTGCATAACAATAAAACAGCGATAACCTAATACAACACAAATCTATTTAGGCATTAATACCACTGCTTCGGCTAAGTAATTTTGACTGCAATCTTGATTTTTTTTTTACAAGAGATCGAATTGCTTTTAGCAACGAAGTTTGGAAGTGCAAAGATACTTCGAAAAAAATTTTCAAACCCAAATTGATATTTTACATATTAAAAAATTTAAATTTAAAAAATTTTTTTTTTTGGTTATTTCGAACCAATCCTTAAATCAGTTAATGAAAAGACAAGCAGAAAACCGTGACTGGCGAGAAATACGTGACGTAGATAACATGTGCCAGGACCACGTGACAAAAGCACACACGTTTAATTTGTACCTAACATTGGTGGACGAGATAAAGTTGACATCCCACTCGACATTCTGAACGGAGATAAACTGAAAATGGTAAAAATTCGAAGTACTAAGCAAAACAAAATGAAAAATGTTCCAAAATCTACGAGCATTCCACTAAAACTCAACTGATTCTTGAGAGAATAAACAGCGAAGGTATTCCGCATGATTTAAATAGCTCAGCTTTTCCCGAACGTTTTTCAAGAAAAAATCGGCTTTCAAAATCAAACCTCGGGCTTCTCCGAGTTAAAAACAGAAATTGACGTCATAGAAACAACAACGCCTTGCCGATATTCTTTGATACGCTTTAGCGTCGTACGTTTAGCACCAATCAACTCAAAAGAGTTCAAATCTAAGAAGGATGATTTTTGAAACGACTCAAATCCAGTTTAAAATGCAATTTTACGCTGGGGAAACAAAGCGCACAGAATTAATGTTCTCGAAAAACATGTCAGTAAAAAAAAATTACACACACTCATAAACTATGCCACAAAAAAACGATATCATATAAATGTGACTGCACGTATTTAAATTAATTTTTTATATAAACAGAATTAAAGACTTCGAATAGCAAAAACTTGTCTTTACGCGGGCAATATAATAAACTGATCCACTTAAGTAAAAAGGTTTCCTGAATAAGCTCAATTTTTAATAAAGATTTGCACAAAGTCGACGCACGATTCGCTGGGGAATCGACGAAGCAAAAAAGAAATTGCAGTGGCTGTTTACTTAATATTGATCACAATAAAACACCCGAGAACAAGTTACAATCGACTTCATGCATTAACTTCTTCAAGGAACGATCTCAGTATGTTGGAGGTTTGTAATCAGATTTGGAAACGTCATTGCTGGGGGTAAAAGAACCCTTGAAAGCAAAGCGAAACACACATCAGTTTAATCCGTTAAAAAATTTGAATTATGATTTAACGGGACGGAAAGTACAAGGTGAGAGTGAGGGTCGTCGGAAATAAAAGATTCTACCAAGTTAAAGTCGAAACGAATACACATACTCAAATTCAAAAAAAATATTATGCTTTACGTATGCTGGTCTGAAGCTCGTCAGGTACAAGATCGTTATTTTAAATAAACTATTTCTTTTAAGAATCAATGCAAAACGTAAAAGATTTAAATTTCAGTTTGGCCAGTAAATCAGTATTTTCTTAACCCCTTGGTCGCGACCCAAAAATGGGTCGCCGTTAAATTTGATAGGTCGCTGACGACTGTAGTTGTGTAAAAAATGAATTACTGTTTTTAGTGAAGAAAATCAAAAAATCCGAGGCAGATTCAGAAGTGAAGACTTTTTTTAGAGATCACTACGTTTTTGAAATGAAAATAGAGATTTGAGATAATGACTGAAATGATAACCTTTTTTTTAAAGATCACTACGTTTTTGGGACAAAAATAGAGATTTTGGAAACTGATCGAAAGTAATGGCTTCTTTTTCTAGAGATCATTATATTTTTGGGACGAAAATAAAGATTTTTACGCTTGCAATAAAGTCTGTAAAAAAATTAGGTCGCCAAAGGTTTGCTCTCTATATTTACTTAACATTTGGCTCGCCACAAAAAACGTTGCAAAAGCCATACAGTCAATAAATAATTTACTCCAATCAGCAAAAAATATATGTCTGATAAAACAATTGCTAGAAACTTTCACTTACTTGTTGATAAGAGGGAGATGACATATCACCCGCACCAGGAAATGAAGTGTATGGCGCACTGCTTTCAGCAGCTGGGTCAGCGTAGGTTGGCGCAAACGCCGATAGAGTGCCTTGTTTATAAGACTTGACAGCCAAGTATGTCAAGCCACCCTGAAAGGAAATCGAACCCGTATTGAAAAACTTGTAGTCAGCAAATCGATGTTCAGTCAAAGTCATGCATTGCCAACGAAGCCGAGGCTGTTAGTGGCGTGTCTCAACCAAACAGAGCGGAAGTGGCAAATTAAAACGTGCTATTTCATATTTCAACTTAAACATATTGCTTTTTAAAAGAACCCAACGACATCGGAAAATTATCGTACGTCAAAAGTTATATTACTCCGAGTATCAAAAGGGAATTGCAAGTTATCGTACAGCGTACAGACATGATCGTATGATATCGGTTGCAACAAAAATAATGTCACGGTTTTACGATGACGCTAGAAACAAGAAACTAGAAGCAACACACGTCATTGCTTCGAGCTGCATGAATAATTCAGATAGTATCGAAACAATAAACTAGTTGGATTTGATCAAAAGTCAATCAGTAAGAAAACTTGAAAACTAGAAACCAATCGCAGTTGCAATGCAGCAAGGCGACAAATTGGGATTATGTTCTTGTAGCAAAACAAGCGACCCACAGCTCTCATCAATCAGCAGATCAAAGCAACCAGCGTCATAAACGCAGCGTGTTACCACATTCACACAACGCATGATTACGATTGAAAAAGTACGCCGAGCGCTCGGTCAAGATAGGGAGCAGCGGTTTAGAATAGATTTTGAATAGAATAGAATAGATTTTGAATAGAATAGAATTTGAATTAGAATCGAATAGATTTAATAACCGGGCCGGTGTAAAACAGAAAAGACTATTCAAGTCCGCTTTTGTTGCTTGCGTCGTTCGGTACGAGCAATGAGTTTTTACCTTGCGTTATTTGATCTTTTGGCGCGGATCAAAACGAGATAAAGAAATTACTTTGGTACATGCCGAACAACCTAAGTGGTGGGGAACGAGGTTATAGGGATAAGATGCAAAGAAACACGGTCAAATTGGATATCGTTTTGATGATGGTGCTGGAGGTATGGGTTTAATCCTTAGACCGAGAAAATCTTTCACAAATTGTAAAACTCTTTGACGCGTATAACGAGTGTGAAAATAATATTGAAGATGTGAGTTTAAGTTGAAAACTAACTTATTTTTTGATAAAATTTTACTATAATCGGTTAAAAAAATTAGAAGCGATATTACTAAAGTCACCAATATGAACAGCTTTAGTTTCGCCTAATCATCAGTTTTCTTGAGAAAAAGTTTCATTTTCGCCAATATACACGCAGTAAAGAAAATCTATACTATTTTTCACAATTGGTACTATTAAAAAATATTTTTAAAAAGCAATAGGTAGATAAAAAAATTATTGATCATTATCAATCACCTACAAATATTGTCAAGAGCTATTTGCACAATCAAGCACGTACCCATGAAAAGATGGAAAAGAAAGAAAAGGAGATGGCAGCCCTGGCATTGTCAGCACCGAGTGGATCATTTTCCGCATGCTTGCCGTGACGTCTCGCCCACGTGTTCGTCAAATAGCAAAATCCAACAAAGAACAAAAATGCGAATAAACCTGAGCGATGATTGAGAACAATTTAAGACATTGAGATATTTAAACTTGTAGAATGTGCAAGTTAGGTTTTAACCGGACATGGGCAAATAAATAGTTTTACTATTCATTTTATCTCTATATTCATCTTCCTGACTCGCAGGAAAGCGATGGAGGCTCTAATACATAGAACAAGCAATTACCCAGACCTGCTTCTAAAAATGCTAAAATATTGCTGTCTAGTTGAAACTCTTTTATTTTGGTTTTAGTTTTATAAATATATAACTGAAGTTTTGAACTGCTTGCCAAGACCACCAAGCAGGGAAAAAAGCCGAAAGTGTCTTTTCCCAAGGACACAACAGAATGGCGCGAGTAGGTTTTAAAGCCAGACCAAGTCGATCATAACTACGGCACTCTAATCAGTAGACCACGCTGCCGACGTTGAAATAAATGAAGGAAACAATCAACTTTTGGTTATTAACACTTTGACTGCTGTGTCACAAATATACGGTGAAACGGCATTTTCAAATAATTTTGGCGCCAACTTTTTGGTGACAGTGGTGATTTCGTTTCCGGGCTTTGTCAAAGCATTATTGGTTAGAGAAAACGAATATCTGGTATCTTGCATGTTTATACGGCAAATTTGAACCAAATATGCAAAAAAAAACATTTTGGTCAGGGATAAAAAATTTCAAAAAATACTGGCTGGTATTCAAAGTGTTAAAAAACAAAATGCGTGTGAATTATGCCTGTCTTTGACAAAAGCAATAAAATTATGATTAAGGCTTTTTATGCAATATCAGGATTAGAAAACTTCTAAAATTTATACAAAGCCCAAAAAACACTGCCACCAATTAAACAAATTACGCTTTCATTATGGTGATAGGCACCAGCCTTAAAAATTAATAATGTTAAATGCCATAAACCAGTGGTCGCTAACTGATGGTCCATGGAAAAATATTGGTGGTCTGCGAAAAAATTTGCATTGTCAACAAGTCCAAATAAGATCATTTTTTAGTCTTCACTTGAAAATATAAACAATTTTTACTCCCCAGTCATCTAAAATAGGAGTTTAAAAATGAAGACTTTTTTTAAATTAGTCTTCATTTAAATATTTGAATGATTTTTGCGTCCTACACACTTTATTCATATAAGACTTTGTTTTGTCATCACTTGATTTCAGCATAACTATTATTGCACAAATGTATTTACAAGAACTTTTTTTTGTAAATTTGTGTCAATGGTTTACAAATATCAAATTATGCATTTAGTGGTTCATAGAACTCAAAAGATTGGCAACTACTGTTACGAATCAAAGTTACATGAAAAGCCTTTGTACTGTATAACACTAAGAAAAATTTAACTGCATAGCAGCTATAATTACAATTGAAGGCTCTATTTCTAAAAGTACCTAAGTCACATTTTCGAAAAAATGAGATAGGCTGAAAAAATTGTTTTTTACTCGCCAAAAATTTTCAGGACAATGTACAGAAATCATCTTTTGAATAGCATAGAGGTTTGAAATCTTAGCATATTTTTCTTCTAGAAGTACCAAAGTTCAACTGATTATATGTTAAAAATTCCTTTACACACTTGATAGCTTATTAAACCTATTGTTTGAAGGCTTTACCTGCAAAGCAGTTTTACCTGAACAATTTTTTTTTACTTTTGTCAATAAAACTTGAAATAGGAGTTGTCAAAGGTTAATAATATAAGAGTAACACAAGTATTATAATAAAGTAATAACTTTCCTTTTCATTATAGGCAAGCTTATCGAATAACTCATTTTTGCATTAGGTTTACCTGTATTATTATTTTAATCATTATTTTTAAATTAATTGGAAATCTTAATGTTTTACTTGTAGCTTTTGATTCCTGTCTACATAACCTAATAATTTAGTTACATAGTATTCTATTGGTGTCATGAAGCATCAACTCATCTATTGACATTCAGAAACATTTTTTAAAAAAATTTGTACTTAATAGGTTTATATTGATTTAGCTTTTAGTTAATAGATCATAGAAAAGCTTTTTTTATGTTTTCTTGGTTTGGGTACAAAAATTTTCGGAAAATTAACTTCTCATCATGTGGTTTTTTGATTTACTCCAGATCCTAAATTCTTTTCTGATATGTCACTCTATAAAAAATAGAATGCATACTATCATTATTATTACATGTGGTTGACATTTTCTGCCTAACTACACTGTCAATTTGGCTTGCAAAACAAAATTTGCAATAAAAGAACTTAAGTCCAATTTGCAAAGCAAGCTTTAATTCCTTATGACATCATAATAAAATTCAAAAAAGTTCTTGAAGTAGGAAGAGATATATAACCAACATAATAAAAAATCATTCAGGTTTTTTCCATCATTACTCTGATTTGTCAAGGTTTTTGAAAACTTTAAACCTCATTTTCTCAAAACTGACATTATGTAACTTAGGTACATTTAGAACTAAACCCTTCAATTATTAGAATGACCATCAGCTTAAAGAAAAATATTCACCATTATTCAAAAACAATTGACATCAGGTACCTGAAAAAAATATATCCGAGAGAACAATCTTTTTTCGTTTTTCAGCGCTGCTAATACTTGGAAAAATTAGGTCAACAACAAAGTATATTGTTGCTGCAATAAATCCAAGAATACCTACGGCTGTTCCATAGTTACAAGCATTATCATCCTAAAATGCAAAACAATAAGATACCAGACTTAAGTGATTAAAATAACAGGCATTGAAAACATATGCAATGATTTCTTTTAAAAAATCATATTTTTGGTAATACATTACAATTGAAGACGGAAAGATGTGGAGAATAATGATACGCTGTGGCCACCCCTGACTAACGGGAAAGGCCGAAAGGAGAAGAAGAAGGTAATACATTACAATCTGTTTTAAAAATTTGTAACAAAAATATATCAAAAATAATACAAAAAGTTAAATACTACAAGGAACAGGATACTACAAACATAAAACAATTAAAGAAAAACACAATAAAGCTTCATATAAAAAGAAATGATTTACATTTTATATGGCAAAAATTATTTAAAAAATAAGCCATTAGTAAAAAAAAACTAATTACTATGCTTTTACATAAGTTTAAATCTTCATCGAACGAAGTTATAGCAATGAATTTCTAAACTTTAAAATTTTTTTATTCTCCTGGGCTCCATTAAACATATTATGAAGTTTCAAAGCGTAAACAAATTACTTACTTGACCAAAAATGCAGTCATTGTCCTTGTCATGATTGACTGACACAATACAGCCAAAAACAACTAAGGCAAATACCTGTCAAAAAATTATAGATTTTAAAGAAAAAACATGATTCAAGTTGCTTGGAACTTCACCCCAGTAAAAAAAGTAGTAAAAATTTGCAATGTGTGTTGCCATGTCAGCTTAATCTTGAACTGTTGTCTTTGAGATCCTTATTTGTCATAGATTACATGGATAAAGAAAATAGAAGACCCAGAAAAAACTTTCAATGCTAATTTATTAGTGCAGTGGTTGTATGTAACCAGTATCTACTTGCAGTGATTTAAATACTTTAGCAATATTTTTTAAATTGTTCATAGGTAGGCTGCATACACTCATGAACAAAAAAAATGCGCCAAGCAAGTTTTATACATTTTATTGAACAAAATGCTACATTGATCAAAATAAATCGAACAAGAAAACATAAATGAGTCTAATAGACACAAAACAAGACATTTACTTTAATATAAGCTTAGTATGGAATCGCGTTCCCCTTTGATTTCTTTAAAAGATCAATCTTTTTAGACATGCTCTCAACCAAAGTGGAACACTGTGAAGAGGAGATGCTATTCCATTCACTTTGCACAGCTTCCCACAGTTTGTCTTTGTTCAAAAAAGTTCTTCCTGCCAATGCACGAGATATTATGGCCCAAATATTCTCAATTGGGCTTAAATCAGGGCTTTGGCCAGGCCAAAACATCACATCAATTGAATTATCGGCAAGCCATTTCTTAGTGACTTTAGCAGTGTGTGCAGAAGCATTATATTGTTGAAAAATAATGTTTTGGGATATTCCCAGCTTCTCGATACTTGTCAACAGTCCTGTTTCTAATATTCGAATGTATTCCTTTGCATTGATTGATGTCTCGCATCTAATAAGTTTCCCAACTCCTGCGGCAGTAAAAGTTTTCCATACCATTATCCCTCCATTGCCGTGTTTCACTGTTGTTTTTATGCAATTTAACGAAAATCTTTCTCCGGGTCTTCGAATGCAGTGTTCGGGAGCATCACTAAGAAGACAAAATCTTGATTCATCTGACCAGAAAACATTCCTGAACCATTCTGCATCTTTCTTGCCATAACATGAGGAAAATGTCTTTCTATCATTGATGTTCTTCTTAGATAATAATGGCTTCTTTGCACACTTTTTTGAAGAAAATCCCATTTCCTTCATTCATCTAGATATTGTCATTCTGGAAAGGGATTTTTCATCTGCTGTTTTGAATTCTTTGCTATGATCAAAGTTTTCTTTCGATCCTTCAAAACAGTCATTTTAAGCCTGTGGTCATCCTTGAAAGTGGATGCTCTAGGGCGACCAGATCCAGATTTCCTTTTTACTGAACCTTTGATTTCAAACCTTTGACCAATTCGCTTTACAGCAGAGAGAGAGATGTTGTCACATTTTCTTTTCTTAAAATATCAAAAATCTGCTTGTAAGTCAATTTAGACTGCCTTAACCCTGCAATTCAGTTTTTTATATCTTCGCCAAGATGCAATCTTACCATTTCAGGATTATTTTTTATCACTAAACTATTATATGCTATAATAATAATGATCTGAAAATAGGAATTTCCAGTTAAATTTAACTAAATTCATGCAAAAATATCGAAAAATCTATTTATTTCCTTCTTGGCCCATTTTTTTTGTTTATGAGTGTACATGGAGGTTTTAAAGGCTTCGCTTGAAAATCCCAAATATACTATAGGTCAATTTGAAAATATCTATTTTGACAAAGTTTAATAAACAGTTACTATCCCTAACATATCTTAAGATTGTAAGCCAGATTAACACAACTTGATTGATGTAGGATTAATCAAAATTAATACCCTTACAAATTATTCATTGAAAAATATCTTAAACAAAGCATTGCTTCAAACAAGTAAAAAATAATTCATAAGTATTTATTTATTTTATCTCAATATTTATCCTTCTGACTTACAGGAAAATAATGAAGGCACTGATACATAGGGAAGCAATTACCCCAACCTGCTTTTGGAGATGCCAAGATATTGTTATCTGCTTAAAATTTAATAAAGATATGACTGTAATTTAGAACTGCTTGCCAAGACCACCAAACAGGGAAAAGTGCAAAAAAGTGTCTTTCTCAAGGGCACAACAGAATGTTGTGAGAAGATTTTGAAACAAGACCATGGCAATTACAATCACGGCACTTTAACCACTCAACCAAACTGCCATCAATGCTGCTACAATAGTATTTTTTCTTTAAATCACCATGCTGTCACTAAAAGTTTTTTTTTTTTAAATTATATTTTATGTCTATATTTATCTTCTTGACTACCAGGAAAGTAACAAAGTTGCTGATACGTAGGGCAAGCAATTACCCAGACCTGCCTCCAGAGTTTCCAAGATATTGCTGTCTGCTTGAAATTTAATAAAGATATGATTGAAATTTAGAACTGTTTGCCAAGATCAACAAACAGGGGAAAGCACTGTAAAGTATCTTTCTCAAGGACACAACACAATGGTGCAAGTAGGTTTTGAATCTAGATGATGTCAATCACAATCCTGGTGCCTTAACCACTCAACCATGCTGCCAACACTCAAAATGAGGAAAAAACTAATACTTAAGAAAAGGGCATTATTTTTTTGAAATTATAATCATAATGAGCAGACCATGGGATTCAATAAGAAATATAATTCAATAAAAACTAAAAAAGTAATTGTTTAAAATAAAGATATTTACAACAGATAAAAGTAAAATTCAATTACAAAACTTTGAATCTATCAATAGCTGCAATATTGATTTGTGTTGATTACTTTTGTTGAATGCGCAATGCACTTTAATTGTCTGCTTAATTTACTGCTACTGTTTTTTGAAACCTCATTTAGTTTATACATTGCAAGTCGTTTATTGGATGTAAATTGGTAGCTAATTTGTGAGTTATGTGCTCACTTATTATATTGATTTAACATTAATATAAACTTAATGTGAAAGCTTCAGACCATGCGTTTTTCATTTAAAATATAAAGCTTGTTATTCAGGTTTTTAAAGTGATTAACACCGGTAATATCATTTAATATTTAGGTATTTTTTATTGAGTAATCAATTAAAAAATCTCCAAGCAAGGATAGACTTAACAAAAAAAATTTTCTCCAAAGATATCATAAAAAATTTATCAATAGAGATAAAAAACTTTTAAAATAATGGCCAATAAACCAAACAATCTATTTTTTAAATTGAGCTAATTCTATCCAGTACACTGCAATTTGCTAACTTTGGACTAGGGTAGGGATTTCGGGACTAAATGAGAAATCCCAGGCTTGGGATTTTCCCGGAATTTCTATCACATAATCCCGATATTTCTCGGGATTGACGAAGCAATATAATAAATGATTGTACTGTAAAATAAACAAAGTTGATTTACTATAGTAATGGTGCAAAAACAACAAAGCATCAATGGTATCATTGTTAAGACAATTTCTGATTTTGCTCACAAAATAGCCAAGAACTGAAAATGCATGCTCAGCTTTGACTGACGCAGGTTTGATGGTTTTTAGCGCTGCATAAAGCTTTTCTAGATTATTTCGCCTTCTTTTAGTAATTTCATTGAGCATCATCTCTTTTTGCATAACTCGAGAGCTCATGTTATTGCATTGTTTTTCTTTGTTTTTGTCATCTGCAATGAAAGCATATATAGTTCTTGAGCTAAAGTCATTTGGGTTTGGGTTTGGGTTTGAGTTTTTTGGCCATTATTACTTGTTGTCACTTCTTGCTCTTCATTAGAGGCAACTTCGTCAGATCCGTTGCTGACAAACAATCTTTGTAGCAGACTTGTAGCCATGCCAGCAATTTTTTGCGACTTACTTTGTGTCCAAAATGATCTTCAAGTTGATCAATGGAAGATGATTTCATGAGGTATTCAAAAAGATGTACAAGTTGGTCATTATGACGTTCATCAATTTGAATGCTGAATCTTTCAATTAAATCCTTGCTAATATTTGATTGCAGTTCAACAAGTTTCTTCAATACTAATGCAATTATCTTTTCTGATAGCAACGTGTCTGCATCCTTGCTGGCAAGAACATCAACAACAGCCTTAAAGGAAGCAAGAGCTTTACACATCTCATTTATTTCTTTCACCTCTTTCTCAGAAAAATCAAAAACATCAAGCTGTACCATAGCCATTTTGATCTCTTTCTTTAGCTTGTAAAATCTTTTTAGCATTACCAATAAACTATTCCACCTCACTTTGTAATCTAAAAGAAGCATTTTTTCTCTTCCCAAATTATCCAAATTATAGGGCTGGAGATGGTTATCACTTTTCACTGGAGATCGCCCAAAAAGCTTTACAATTTTTCAAACTTTTTGCACCACATCTTGTAAGTTAGATGCCAAAGGAAAAGCGATATTCCTTTCTTCCTCCTTAAAACAATCTTCACCTTCAGTAACGGAGTCATTTTCAGTGTCACTTTTGCAATTATCCACAAGACAAATGAAATTTTTACTCGGCTTGTGCTGTGTTTTTTTATATAGAACATCGCAGACAGCTAAATGAAGAGCATGGGTATAATATGTCACATGTTCAGGACAAGTCTCTTTTCCGAATTTTACCATAAGACTTGCACCGTCTGTAACAGTAGCTACCACATCTTTATTCAGCTCCAGACCAAACAATTGCAATCGTTCTTCAACCAGTTTAATTGCCTTTGCTGCATTCAAGCTTCCTTAAATGTGAATCATTCCTAGAGAACGAAAACCACCTTGAAAATGAACAATAATGTTCATGTACTGACGATTTCTTATGAAAGTTGACTCGTCGAAAGTGATTGAAAAGTGGCCATCTCTTAGTTTAATTGCAATAAGCTCTCCTCAAATAGTTTTTACTGTATCCTCCCTCTGCTTCATCACCAAATCTCGAACCTTTTTGTGTGATCTAGGCAAATCATATCCATCAGCTTTAAAGGCTCGGCGTAGTCGTTTGCCTGTGTCAATTTAATTAAATGTAAGTCCATCTATAGCAATTAATTGACTAACCAATTCCCCATGGCTCTGCTTTTCCGACTTAAAAAAGAAATCAACCTTTTGCATTTTTAATTTTGGCTCATCTATTTTAGCAACTTCCACTCAACTTGCTTTTACTACAATTTTATTTTGCGATTTCAAATGCATAATTAATCCCTTTGTACTTGATCCAGCAGCTTTTAGATTGCTTGGCACAACTTGCACTTTGCTTTTTTAGTAGTTTTACAATATGTAAAGTTTTGCCATACTTCAGATTTTCTTGACAATCCTACATCTTTAAAATTCGACATTTTGACTAAACTTTATTGTTAGCTTTATGAGAAATTACAAGCTGACTCTCTTATACTGTAACTGACTGGCCCAACTTTTTTTTCAATGGCTGCAATAAAACTTCCAGAAGCTCATTAATGATGCAATAGAAGGAGTTTATTTAACCATTGTTTTTTAATGCCAATCACATGATAGGTGGTTTGCACTAAGAAGTGCTGATGTCAGCACTTCATAATTGTAAATATTTCACTTTAAAAGAGGAGTTTGTTATATAGCAAATAACATTGGCAAACTGTTATAAGCTACATTGTAGTCATTGAATAACGTTGTAATCTCGGGATAGTATGACAAACTATCCCAGAATTGGGATTGGCAAAAATAGGTTAAAATCCCAGGATTTCAAGATAAGGATTTCCCGGGATCCCAATGCTGCTTTGGACAATTACCAGTAAGTCAATAAAAAAATTTTCAAATCAATCAAAAAGTCTAAAAGTCAAATTCTAACTTTCTTTTATTAAAAAAAAATCAAATGGAAAGTTAACCCAAAGTTTAATGCTTTGCCTATTACAATTCTAACCATCACATCCCAAAACAATGCCTGAGTTTAATCAGCAAATAAAATTTTTTTTTTAAATTGCTTCTTGTTCATAATTTTTACACTATTTAAGCTTTTAAAGTTTGGAAAATCTGCAAATCATGCATGGTTACCAACAGCAAATTGCAAACAAAACCAAAAAATTCTAGTTAAAGAAAGCCATTCTGAAACTTAAGCAACAGTATAGAAAAAATCTTATTTTCACAAATAGAAGTTGAACCATATATTCTTACATTTAATTCAACAAACTGATAAAGATACTGTACCTAATTCAACAAACTGATAAAGATACTGTACCTAAGCATAATTTTACTAATGGCATATAATATTAATTCAAAAAATATTTTATTTCTATATCACAAAATAACAATAGCAAATAAGTTTCAATTTTGCCCAGGCAACTAATTACATCAGAGCAGTAGTAAAAATAAAAGTGTCAAAAAATACTACTAGGTTTTAAGTTAGGTAGATACAAATAAAGGCAGAAAAACATAAAAATTGTAAATGAAAAATATATGAAAACGAAAAAAAAAAACATAAAAAAATATATTATTTGCTTAGTATACAAAAATTATCTATGATTCTAATAAAAATTGTTTTTAAAAAAAAAGTTTTAAGTTTGGTTTTAAAAACAGATGTTAATTTATAACTTCTTATGTCATATAAAAGTTTTTCCAAGAGCAGGGAGCATATTGACTACAACATCTACTGTAATATCTGGTTTTCTCTCCAAAATTATATGAAATTAAAAATAAATATAAATCTTTGGTTGTTGTAAAATTGATATATGTATTATAATACATGGCTGACAATGGTGCATTCCAAAATAATAATGTTTGTAAATACTGAAGAGCAATATCATTCAAACAATTAAACATGGTGAGACAAATTTTATAATCTATTCTAAATTTTAAAGGTAATATGGTGTGATGTGTTGACAGTAACTTGCATTACAAATAAAATGCACAGCACTTATTGATCATACAATTTAAATGTCACAGCAAACACTTTAGAAGACTAATAAATAAAGTATTACAATATTCAATTTTAGAAAATACTATCTGTTTTACAAATAATTTAACATCTTCATTAAAAAAATTTGAATTGTGTTTCCAAGATTTAAGCTGCCTAATACAATATTGTTTAAGATATGTGACAGGCTAATACATTGTCAGATGAGAGTCAAGTCAAATACTCAAGCTTTTTACTTCACTAATGTTTTTCTGCTGATTTTTATTTACTTTTCCACTTTTAGTTGCAATTGTGAAAGAAATATTTTTTAACTCTAAAGATGGTTTTAAAAATAACATTAATTGAATATATTAAGTACAATATTAAGGTCTTTTCAAAAAGTCACTGTAAGCAATTTTTTTACTGAAACTAACCCGGAACACCCCTTTAGCACCAGGGTAGAATAAAAAAGAAACCAAGAAAAGAAGGATCTTACAAGAAGTGATAGTAACTGCAGGGTCATCTGGGTTAATTTCATGAAAAAAACACTAACAGTGACTTCTTGAAGAGACCCCAATATCATTGGTCAAATATTTTTATAAGCAAAAATATTAGCAACATTTGTACAAATTAGAGTATACTTAATTAATTTTAAGTACCAGTAAATTTAAAAATTCATAAAAATTAAGATTCTAGTTGTCAGATTGTAAATTTCTATTTGTATTATTGTTTCAGGTTGAGAAAATAATACCATACCCACTTAAAATCATAATTACACAATTTTCATTTGAGCATCACAGAGTACACAGGAAAGTAAGAATAACTTAATTAAGTTTAATAATGCTTAATTGAATCTAAATTTCTTCCACATTATTCTGTTATTTGTGATTATTTATTATCTACAATTAACAATGCAGCCAACATACAAATTGTTAAAATCGAATATTCTAAATTACTATACCCAGCTTAAGATTCTAGCAATTGTTCGAGGTCGCTTTAAGAATTCAACAGGATGAAATGGTTCACCCGATTTTCCTGCACCATATGCTCCTCCACCATCCATAATTTTGATAATAATTTAAAAAATTGGACTTCAAACTTTCACACCAAAAGAAAAGTAATCTATATTAAAGAGCAGAACCGTTGATAAATCTATAAAATAAGTTTTGAGAATAATGGTATAAATATCCCTAACTTAATAACAAATAATTAGATATCTCGTGACAAATTTTACTTGTTTAGATGATAAAGTCCTTCAGTAACTTTCTGAGATCCTAAATTATTTCCGTTTAGTTTATTTATTTTTTTAAAAAAGTCGATTTGGGCAACAGGAGCCATTTTTAATTTTATCTTATTGTTTGTTTTCTATAATACATAATCTGCTCGGATGGCATAAAACCAATACTTCGACCAACGGTTTGACAAAAACACAATGTATATTCGTAAAGTTATGGCGTTTCAATACTTCATTGGGCAGATTTTTTCAAAATTAAATATTAAAAATGCAGAGGTTGGCAGCATTGACAGTAATCGTTATTAGTGATGTCAATAGTGATGTCGCGGATACAAAATTTTGTGTCCGCAGCCCGCAATTATTTTTTATTTGTCACACCGCACTGCACTGCACCGCAAAGTTATTACCAAAAATTTACACTGGACCGCGCTGCACCGCAAATCATATATTTAAATAGAAAATTTTTCGACATCTTTTCTTTTTTTTTAAGAAGGGTTTGTTTAAACAATACTCACTGTTGTAGTCATCAAAGTAAGCCCTTATATTTCAGATTCTATAGCTATTATCATTAGCAATTCAATAGCTATTGGCATAACCTTGCTATATCATTGGAAGCACTTATCTGCTTGGCATCCCAGCAAGCAGCCTTAATTCAGTAACGTCTCTACAGTTAAAAAAAAACAAATAAAAAATTTCAATCCAACAGCAATATCTTGGCATCTTCAAAAGCTGATAAGATAATTAGGGTCTCTTTAAGAAGTCACCATATGCAATTTTTGTTTGTGAATCTTGTTAAGTTTGCTACGTGTATCGTCAGCAGCCGCGGTCTATTTCCTTTATCAGTCTATGGGTGTCGTTATTAACTTACCTTACTTAAACCTATATCATACTTAATCTTTAAGCATATGAGAAAATTTTATTGGCAAGGTCTAAGTGAAGGCAATTTAGAACAAGCACAGCTAAATAAAACCAATTTTAAAAATATTCAATGACTACGCTACCGACCACGTGCATTACAAACTCAAACCAAAAACTAAAAAACCAGAAAGAAAAATTCAACACAGTTAGATGCACATGGATCAAGTGATAAATGTTGCCATTATACAAAATAAAATTGCGTTTCTACCATACCCACCCCCAAAACCGAAAGTTAAAACTGAAGATTTTTGAATTCAAGAAGCGCAATTAAAAAACCTTACCTAGCACAATAAATCACACTAAATATATTGTAAATTAATGCCCCTCCCAAAAAAAAAAAAATTATTTTGAACAATTAGTTTTAGATCTAGCCACATACTATGACAACGCTATAACAAAGCACGCGAAATTCGCAACCATAGCTATCCAAACAAACAAACAAATAAAGAAACACTTTATTATAAGGCATGAGAAAAAGTCTTGTTATGGGTTTACATGACCCTCCAACAAACAGAGTTTACAAATGTCTCAAACAAACTCACTTCCATCGGCTGTCCGAACCCGAACTCGACGGACCAGATGGTTGCTATCTGGCATCACTTCCTTTACGATGGCTTTTGGCCAATGATCTCTCTTAGTCGATTCATCAACAATTAAAACGAGATTGCCAGGTTTTAAACTGGGTACCGCTCCAAACCATTTATGACGTGGCTGCAAAAGTGGCAAGTACTAATTTGTCCATCGCTCCCAAAAAGAGTCAGCCAAATATTGAGTCTTCCTCCACGAGCGCCGATAGCCATTAGCTTTTATAAACACATCAAACGGTGCGTCACTTTCGACTGAGCCGGAGAGGATCATACTTGGTGTAATTGCCGATAGATCATCTGGTTTGGATGGCAATTGTGTTATCGGCCTGTCATTTAGGATCCGCTCAATTTCTGTAATAAGCCTGAGCAATTCAAATTCATCAAACGTTGCTTCTCCGACCAGCGAACGCATTATTTTACGAACAAGTCGAAAGAATGTTTCATAAAATCCTCCTTGATGTGAACTACGAGGAGGATTGAAGTGCCAGTTCACATTCTTTCGCAGAAGAGCTTTATATACGGAAATAGACCTTAAATTTTCCGCTCCTTTCTTTAGCTCACGTTAGCAGCAACAAAATTTCCGCCGTTGTCGCTGTAAACATCTGATGGTCTAACGTTTCGGCGATTGCAAAATCTTCTAAATGCTTGAATAAATGCATCAGCGTCAAGAGTTTGAAGAATTCCATAATGAACTGCTCTTGTAGCAAGGCAATTAAAAATGCACACGTATCTTTTTACGCTGCTTCTGCCTATTCTAACGGTTAACGGACCCATCAAATCAGTTCCCACAGCCTTAAATGGAGTTGATTTAGTCACTCGATCTGCCGGAAAGTTTCCCATTTGTTGCCGATTTGGAGACGTTCTCCAAAAACGGCACTTCACACAGGACTTTAAAATGTTATTAACCGCAGATCTGCCGTTGAGAATCCAGTACTGTTTATACATGGCGGTCAATACTTGACGTGATAGCTCTGTGACGGGATGTTGATTAGGCAATATGATAGGATGCTTTTTTTCCAAGGAGAGAGTTGAGCGTTGCAATCGTCCGCCAACTCGTATAATTCCGTCAACAAGAAAAGGATTAAGAGTTTGCAACTTTCTCACACTAGGATTATTGCGCAGTTGTTGTTCAGTAATTAATTTAACCGGATCGTGAAACCCTTCGTGATTACGCAACACAGGTATGATATCGCCAAAAACTTGGGATTGATCGACACTGACAATGGCTCTTTCTGCTCGAATCATTTCTGCCACCGTGATTGATTGTTGATTTGGTATTGCATAATATGGATTAGACTTCATTTTCAAAAATTCGATAAAGCGCAACAACCATATTACTGTTCGCTGCAAATCCTTAAAGTTTCAATATCGTCGGAACAGCCGATGTAAGCAGTCTGAACTTTGAGGGAATTTTAGCTGAGTCATGCAAACTTCAGTCTTCTTGACTTCAGGGTCGTCTCCGGAGAGTTCCTGCAAGAAATCTGGCTGTCTTGGCCGGTCAACAGCAATATTACGTAAAAACACTGGACCGTGAAACCAAATATCGGCAGATTGACATTTATCAGGCCAAACACCTCTGGATGCAAGATCCGCAGGATTAGACGCAGAAGAAACAAAATGCCAATCATTTACGTTAGTCAAAGAATGAATTATTTCTAGACGATTTGCTACAAAGGTTTTAAATCTTGCCGAAGTATTGTTAATATATCTTAACACAACGGTTGAATCAGTCCACAGAAAAACACGCGAAAATTTAAAATCACACTCTCGAATAACAAATTGCGAAATTTTAGCGGCGAGAAGAGCAGCAGTTAATTCCAAACGGGGTACACTGACCGGTTTTAGAGGCGCAACTCGCGACTTGCCAAAGACAAAACAACACTGCGTAGAATTATCACGATAAAGAGTTTTTACGTAAGCTACAGCACCATAGCCTAACATGCTGGCGTCAGCAAAAACATGCAATTCAAATTTAATAACGGTTCTGCCCATAATGGTGAAACTTCTAGCAATAGAAATCGCTTTAAGTTGAGGCAACGCCTTTAACCACGCGTCCCACTCAGAACCTATGCCATGTTTGTTTTTAAGATCATCGTCCCATTCAAGCTCAGCTTGACAAGCTTTCTGCAGCATCTGCCTAGCTGGTAGCAAGAATGGTTGTATCAAGCCCAAGGGATCATACGTTTGAGAAATAGTAGACAAAATACCCTTCCTCGTACAGGACCTTTCCTTGAGATTTACGTTCACCCTCATTCGATCCTTAGCTGCATCCTAGAAAACACCTAGGGCCTTCTGCGAAGGAAGTCGGCACTCATCAAGATCGATATCGGATGCAAAGTTTTCCTGCGGAATAGAACTCAAAACATGTTTGTTATTAGACAAAAACTTGGTAACGTGAAAACCACCACCCTTTAGTAGCTCACACAACTGTGACACAAGATTAATAGTTTTTTCAACAGACTCATATGATCGGCAAATGTCATCAACATAGACATTTCTCATTACCGTCTGAATTGTTTCATCGTCTGCTCCCGAGAGATTATCAGTGGCAGTCATACGTAGCGCGAACGCAGCACAGCATGGGGACGACTTCGCACCAAAAACATGAGTGCGCATTAGATAGTCTACTGGTGGTTAATCGAGGTCGTTATCTGGAAACCAGAGAAATCGAAACGCGTTTTGATCTTGCTCATCAACGAAAACCTGTGAAAACATGGCTTTAATGTCACATACTACTGCTATAGGATGCTGTCTAAACCTCAACAGCACGCCTAACAAGTTGTTGGTCAAGTCAGATCCATGAAGTAACATATAATTCAACGACACATTGTTAAACCTTGCACTGCAATCAAATACCACTCTAAATTTTGTTAGAATAGAGGTGCAATGATGAGGAATGTAAGATATCTTTCCTGGGGAAGATGAAACTTGATCTAAAATTCTGACAGCATAATTACAATCAATATATTCCATCATTTTTTCACAATATTTTTTGAATAAGTTTGAGTCATTTAGAAATCTTCGTTTTAAGCTCAGCAAACGCTTTAGCGCCATCTCGCGATTATTGGGCAACTTTGGTTTGTCATCCTTCCATAATGAACCGACCGAATAATGACCATCAACCTTTTTTACAGTCTTGTGCATTATTTCTAGAGCGCGCTTATCTTCTACTGACAAGGCTGGTACTTGGGGTAATTCTAAGTCTTTAAAATCTTGATTTAATAAGTCCAGTATCTGTTTGCAGGATTCCTCTTTATCTAAAAAGTTTACCATAAGTTTAGGTGTATTTATTTCTTGATCACCATCGTCCTTGCCATACACTGTCCATCCTAAGTGAGTTCGAAGACCTGTTGGGTTACCAGGTGCACCAACTCTTATGTCTTGGGGAAGATATGCTTGATGCAAGTCACTGCCCAGCAATAACTCTATCTTTTGATTTTCAATTTCTGGAAACTTCAGGTCCCGTAAATGTGAATAACCCTTAACCATCTCATGCGTAGGAATACTGGAGCTGACGTCAACAATGCTATCTTGCACTAAAGCATCCTTGCCTATAAAAGCACTTTCTTCTTCAATTCCTTGTATAGCCAGGAAATCGACCTTTTTCTTTTCGTGAGTGATTGCGTTTGCAGTTATTAGCTCGACATTACCCCATTTCACAGGCACTCCAAGTCGCTCAGCCAGCTCTGCAGAACACATATTTACACTTGATCTCTCGTCAATAAACGCGTAGGTGCAAACATATTTTGATGGGTCGTCGTACCACACCTTAACTGGAACGACCTTAAAGATTGTTCGGCCAGAAAATGAAAATGCACTATTGTTGCAAGAAGTACAAGCGGCCAGGTTTTCTTTCTTGTGTTGTGATGCGGGAAGATTTGTTTGGTCTTCGATGTCCGCGTGCAATAGCAGATTGTGCCGCCTTCCAAATTTTTTACACTGAACTTTCCATCGGCATTGAGACAATCTATGCCCAGTTCGAAGGCAATTAAAACACAACTTAAAAGTTTGTGCTAAAGTTAGTCGCTCCTTAATAGATTTACTTTCAAAGACAGCACATTTCCAAATCTCATGATTTTCGCTGCACAACACACGCAATGGAGGTTCTACTGCAGGCTTTATTGGGGCGAGATGTTGTTGAGCAACACACGTACGCTTACACACATTATTGATCACACCTTGATTATTATTAGACCTTCTAACATTACCTTGTGACAAAAGTTGACCATAAGCGGTATCGGCTTCTGAAGCAGCGTTTTCGACAAGTTCTCTTAGCTGTGTAAACGTTCCCAAACCTTTATCAACAATCGAGATAAACTGTGATTTCAATTTGTAAGGTAGCCGTTGAAATACCTTTTGAAGTAGATCATCATTATTTAATAAGTGAGATTCGCGCCAACCAAAAAAGCTTGTCTCACATTTATACATTTTATCACACAAATCTATCAGCGCCTTCGCATCCCACTCCTTTATTGGCGCGCCTTCCAAATCCTGCTTAACTAAGCTCATTAATTTGGTTCGGTTTCCGAATCTTTTATCTAGCCGCGACCAAGCCATATTATACGCTTGTTCTCAATCTTTTAAGCACGAAAGACCGGCTATCACTTGCTGCGCCCTTCCGACACACGCTTCCTCAAGAAAAGCAAACCTAATATCAAAGTCCAGATACTCGTTTTCTATCATTCTTATAAATTTTCTCTTAAAAGTGAGGTACTTTAAAACATCGCCATTAAATGTATTTAATTTTAATGTTGGGCCAGGCACTAGAGAACTATGCGGAGGCATCTTATTTTCAAACGTTTTACTAGTTGTTGGTGCCATAGGTTGCAAATAAGAATTGCTTAGTTTAAATTCATCAATATCTGATTTTTGTTTGAACAAATTAGTGGTACGTAATTTTATTTTTTACTGGCTCAAAGGATTTGGTTAAATTTTCGGCGTTAGGTATACGAGGCCAAGAACATGATTTCAAATTCTTTCCCTTTGAAACAATCGAACAAGATTCTGATCGAGATTTATCGCAATTATTAAGCAAAGCACTACATGACCTTGATAAGGTTCGGGCGTCATCCAATCCAACAGACGCTCAGCACGCGCTTCAAGCTCATCTCCGCATTGTTCAACGTTATCCAAAGTAATTAAGTAAATAGAACACACTTGTTCTTCTAGAGCAAGAACCTTACCCTCAAATAGTTTAAGGTTATCATCTTTAACATTATTCTTAATTTCACAAAACTCCTTTGAAACCGCTACAAGTTCCATTTGAAACATTAAAATTTTTTTTTTGTGCGTCTTTACACAAAACTTAAAATCTTGCTGAATAACTTCATCAGCACTTTCCTCTACCTCTGCAGAAACCAACTCTGGTTTCTCAGCTGTTTTTATTTCAGGTTTAGTACCTTTCTTAACCATAATCTCATCTTAATAAATATTTTAAAAATCTTACGTTAAGTTTGATACGTGTATCGTCAGCAGCCGCGGTCTATTTCCTTTATCAGTCTATGGGTGTCGTTATTAACTTACCTTACTTAAACCTATATCGTACTTAATCTTTAAGCATATGAGAAAATTTAATTGGCAAGGTCTAAGTGAAGGCAATTTAGAACAAGCACAGCTAAATAAAACCAATTTTAAAAATATTCAATGACTACGCTACCGACCACGTGCATTACAAACTCAAACCAAAAACTAAAAAACTAGAAAGAAAAATTCAACACAGTTAGATGCACATGGATTAAGTGATAAAAGTTGCCATTATACAAAATAAAATTGCGTTTCTACCAAAACTAACTCCAAATCCTCAGTGGTTACTATCGCTTCTTGAAAGGCCTTTTTTTCTCTTAGTTTTCTTTTTTATTTTATCCTGGTGCTGAATGGAGATTCCAGGTAAGTTTCACTAAAATTTTTTTTTTATTTTTATCTCTATATTTATCCTCCTGACTCGCAGGAAAGCGACGGAGGCGCTATACATAGGGTAAGCAATTACCCCGACCTGCTTCCGGAGATGCCAAAATATTGCTGTCCGCTAGTAATTTAGTAGAGATATGACTGCAATTTAGAACTGCTTGTCAAGACCACCAAGCAGGGGAAAGTGCCGTAAAGTGTCTTTCTCAAGGACACAACAGAATGGCGCAAGTGGGTTTTGAACCGAGACTAAGGTGATTTCTTGAAAAGCGCCAATAATTGCTCTTAGTATAATGCCCCTCAATGTTTTCTTGCAAGCTAAAAAGATATATAAAGAAAATGTAATTATCTCTTTTTTTGCAAACACAAACCTTGCTTACTATCAAGTTTGTTTTTTTAATGTTTATATATAGCTTGGAATTTGAAAAAATAATCACTTGAACATATTGCATAAATTACTTAGCTTTTTTAACCATAAAACCTTACCAAAACCCTTGATATGCATTTGTGGTCAAAGCAATAGTTGTTGTCATGTTAAGCTATCTTTGACAGCTATAACAGTATATCAAAACCTCCCAAATAATCTTTATTAAACTATATTTAATAAGTACATTCAATTTAAGGTGTAATTAACTACTACTAAAAATTATATTCTGAAAAAAATCACAAAAAATTAGACACAAGCAAATTAAACCATTAATAAGTTCAGTTAAGATCAATTTTTATTCAATTCATTTGATTTTAAATAATACCAAATTAACCATTGCAGCTAAATAGACTTTTCAAAGTTAAATCTGGTATTGTTTTGTTAAACATGTTGCATAATAGCTATTATCGCCTAAGAAAGTAAAGAAATAAAGGCCTTTTGCAAAAAAAAGATTAGTATAAATGCATTAAAATTACATTGTTTTCTCTTCATGTTGCAATTGCATATTGAGCTATTATGCAACATGTTTAACAAAACAATACCAGATTTAACTTTGAAAAGTCTATTTAGCTGCAATGGTTAATTTGGTATTATTTAAAATCAAATGAATTGAATAAAAATTGATCTTAACTGAACTTATTAATGGTTTAATTTGCTTGTGTCTAATTTTTTGTGATTTCTTTCAGAATATAATTTTTAGTAGTAGTTAATTACACCTTAAATTGAATGTACTTATTAAATATAGTTTAATAAAGATTATTTGGGAGGTTTTGATATACTGTTATAGCTGTCAAAGATAGCTTAGCATGACAACAACTATTGCTTTGACCACAAATGCATATCAAGGGTTTTGGTAAGGTTTTATGGTTAAAAAAGCTAAGTAATTTATGCAATATGTTCAAGTGATTATTTTTTCAAATTCCAAGCTATATATAAACATTAAAAAAACAAACTTGATAGTAAGCAAGGTTTGTGTTTGCAAAAAAAGAGATAGTTATATTTTCTTTATATATATATTTTTTATTTATTTTATTTTAATCTCTATATTTATCCTCCTGACTCGCAGGAAAGCGACGGAGGCGCTATACATAGGGCAAGCAATTACCCCGACCTGCTTCCGGAGATGCCAAGATATTGCTGTCCGCTAGTAATTCAGTAGAGATATGACTTTAATTTCGAACTGCTTTTTAGCTTTTTAGCTTGCAAGAAAACATTGAGGGGCACTATACTAAGAGCAATTATTGGCGCTTTTCAAGAAATCACCGTAGGCAATTTTTTCAGTGAAACTTACCTGGAATCTCCATTTAGCACCAAGATGGAATAAAAAAGAAAACTAAGAGAAAAAAAGGCCTTTCAAGAAGCAATAGTAACTGTAGCGATCGCCGCATTTTTACGCTTGTGTATATTTTTGTTCGTTTATTCATTTTTTCTTTTTTGGATAAAAAACGAGAGAGTCTTTGTTAAGTAAAAAAAAGCACATGTGGAAAAGATTGGAATGGTTGTTGTTTTTTAACAAGTACTGTTGGCTTTAAAAAATAAAGATCTGTAAAAGTTTGTGAAATTTACATGTAGCTAGATATATATATAAACCTCTTACCGCTACATATTGGTAACCCCGACGTGATCTTGGATTTCAAGAATTTAAAGTTTGAAGAACTCAAGTCCTCAACAACCTACCATAAAAGAAAAAGACTTACGTATGTTGTAATAATGCTCAGTTTAATATCAATTTATGTAATATTTATGCATATAGCAATTATATTTCTTGCATTTTATTATTTGTATGCAAAATATTTGGATCTCTTTTACTATCGGCCGTCACCTTCATTTTTAAAACTTTTTTCTTCTCTCGTTTTCGCTACTCTCACTCACTTTTCTCTTTTCTTTCTCTTTTAACTAAATGGTAATCGGTCATACAACCAAGCCAAGCTTTGTAATAAAAACACTTTAAACATTATGTTTATATTTTTTATCATTTTATTTTAAATTAGTAAACATGGACAACGTGATTTTAAACCAAAATATTCAATTTAAATGCTGTTTTCGTTTTGATTTGTGCGACGGCTTACAGTAAAACAAATGATAATCGGTGATCTGGGCAAGCTAAACTTTGCTAAATAAAATACTTCAAACGTCTTTTTTATATTTTTTATCACATTATTTTTAATTAGTAAACATGGACAACGTGATTTTAAACCGAAATATTCAATTTAAATGCAGTTTTAGTATTGATTTGTGCGACGGCTTACAGTAAAAGAGATATTTAAACAGTGATACTTGAGCGACGGCTTGGAGTAAACGAGATATTAATGGATCATACAACCAAGCCAAACTTTGTAATAAAAACACTTTAAACATTTTGTTTATATTTTTTATCACTTTATTTTAAAATAGTAAACATGGACAACGTGATTTCAAACCAAAATATTCAATTTAAATGCAGTTTTAGTTTTGATTTGTGTGACGGCTTACAGTAAAACAGATGATAAATCGGTGATCTGGACAAGCTAAGCTTTGTTAAATAAAATACTTCAAACGTTATTTTTATATTTTTTATCACATTAAGGCCCGTTTCCACTACGAGCGTGGAAAAAAGGATTCTTTGTTTGTTTTATTGCTTTTTTTTGCGCTCGCTTTAATTTTAACCGCTCGCTTTAATCGAAGATCAATAAAAGAGAGAAAGAATGCTCTTTTCCACGCTTGTAGTGGAAACGGGCCTTTATTTTAAATTAGTAAACATGGACAACGCGATTTTAAACCAAAATATTCAATTTAAATGCAGTTTTAGTATTGATTTGTGCGACGGCTTACAGTAAAACAGATGATAATCGGTGATCTGGACAAGCTAAGCTTTGTTAAATAAAATACTTCAAACGTCTTTTTTATATTCTTTATCACATTATTTTAAATTAGTAAACATGGACAAAGCAATTTTAAACCAAAATATTCAATTTAAATGCAGTTTTAGTATTGATTTGTGCGACAGCTTACAGTAAAACAAATGATAATCGGTGATCTTGGCAAGCTAAGCTTTGTTAAATAAAATACTTCAAACGTCTTTTTTATATTTTTTATCACATTATTTTAAAGTAGTAAACATGGACAACGTGATTTCAAACCAAAATATTCAATTTAAATGAGTTTTCGTTTTGATTTGTACGACGGCTTAGAGTAAAACAGATGATAATCGGTGATCTGGACAAGCTAAGCTTTGTTAAATAAAATACTTCAAACGTCTTTTTTATATTTTTTATCACATTATTTTAAAGTAGTAAACATGGGCAAAGCCATTTTAGACCAAAGTATTCAGTTTAAATGCAGTTTTAGTATTGATTTGTGCGACGGCTTACAGTAAAACAAATGATAATCGGTGATCTTGGCAAGCTAAGCTTTGTTAGATAAAATACTTCAAACATCTTTTTTATATTTTTTATCACATTATTTTAAATTACTAAACATGAACAACGTGATTTTAAACCAAAATATTCAATTTAAATGCAGTTTTAGTATTGATTTATGCGACGGCTTACAGTAAAGCAAATGATAATCGGTGATCTGGGCAAGCTAAGCTTTGTTAAATAAAATACTTCAAACGTCTTTTTTATATTTTTTATCATTTTCTTTTAAAGTAGTAAACATGGACAAAGCCATTTTAGACCAAAATATTCAATTTAAATGCAGTTTTAGTTTTGATTTGTCTTACAGTAAAAGAGATATTTAAACAGTGATATTTGAGCGACGGCTTGGAGTAAAAGAGATATTAATGGATCATACAACCAAGCCAAACTTTGTAATAGAAACACTTTAAACATTATGTTTATATTTTTTATCATTTTATTTTAAATTAGTAAACATGGACAACGTGATTTTAAACCAAAATATTCAATTTAAATGCAGTTTTAGTTTTGATTTGTGTGACGGCTTACAGTAAAACAGATGATAATCGGTGATCTGGACAAGCTAAGCTTTGTTAAATAAAATACTTCAAACGTTATTTTTATATTTTTTATCACATTATTTTAAATTAGTAAACATGGACAACGTGATTTTAAACCAAAATATTCAATTTAAATGCAGTTTTAGTATTGATTTGTGCGACGGCTTACAGTAAAACAGATGATAATCGGTGATCTGGGCAAAGCTTATCGGTGATCGATTGTTGTTGCCAGCCGCATTACAGAATTAGTCTTTTACTAATATTCACAAGTGAGTTATAGCAAGTACATAAAATAATGTAGTAGGCGTATGAAATAATTATTGTCATAGATAAGTAGCCTATACCTTTATCCTTACCCATTATATTAAAATTGGAATGTCAACATTTTTCATTCATCTTAAAATCAATCTCTTTTAAATGTTACCCCCAAAAACATTCGGCCATTCACCAAAGCAATTCCAAGAAAAAGGAAGAGCTGTACAAGTAAAGGGAAAAATAGAATTTTAACTGACATTCCTGAGAATAATGAAATTATGAAAGGCGCTTGTTCCGATGTTAAAAAGTTTTTTTTGAAATTTTGTTACTTCCACAAATTTTAGTTTTTTAAATTTTGGAAAGTTTATTCGGTAACTTATTACGTTATTTAATCGTCTACCTTTTTTGGCGCCTGTAAAGAAGGCCTCGCCAATAACGCAATCTAGGTGTCTACTAAACGATAAATTTCTTAATCTTCTTGCTGGATCTGACCTTTGAACCAGCGACAGCAAAAATATAGTCTAGCTAAATCACAGCTCAGACTACCACAATATCTTCTTTATTAAGAAATATGCTCCAATTCACTTAGGAGCCCGAATAGTATAAATCCACAGCAAATAAATTCAGTAACTTAATTCTTCACAATCACGTAGACCACCAAAGACTTGCGTTCAAAAACTATGACTTCACACAGTTAACAATTTTCCAATTTTAAGTTACCACAACGAAACATCCAATTTTAATAATAATACTGCTTTTCAGCGAATCGTATTTATACCATCGGTAAGGTTACTCGAATGTTCTGACATTATCCAAATCACAAACACAAATATTACGTCATAATCAAAACAGGTCAATCCGATAGTTCTGGAAATTACTTTAAAGTTCGTGAAATTAAGCAGTGTTGCCATTTTCTTATAAATAAAAGTAAAATATTTAAATTACTTATAAAACTGTTATTTCTTCGGCTATTTGAGCCGGACCAACGCGAAATCAAAGAGATTTTTTATGAGATTGTGAATCTACATAATTTGGGCGATTTTTAGGAACGGAACAGCGCTCAAAAAAAGAAAACCAGACATAAAACCTGTAAACGCATAATAATTGCATCGATTGAGTCTGACACTGAAAAAGTATCATCACAACTTTTAACAGAGGAGGAAAACTGTTCGTACAATAGCACAACCGAAGACGAAGAATTGTCAAAAGTCACTAAACCTAGCGACATCAAAGAAGATGAATTTGCCATGGTCTGATTGTGTGCAGGTGTACGATATTATATCGGACAAGTGATTAATGTTTTTGAAGATGGTGATGTAACTTTCTGATTTTTAAAGTGATTTTATCACTCTGCATTGGTGAATGAACGTCCCACCTTTATTTTTCCAGAAGACACTAATGATGCATCGGAATTCACACACAATTTAGAAGACATTGTGTTTAAACTGCCAGTTCCATTGAAAAAAGGGTGAACCAAATGTCGTCAGCAAAAGTTTGACTTTTCTGTTGATTCATAAAGTTACAACCCTCAATTGGTTGACTTACACCATAAGAACAATTTGAAACTTTGCATACGGACAAATGATTTGTGTTTCAACAAGCCCCGCATAAGGAGTTAATTGGAACAAGTGACGTACGTTTATATAAATGCAATTTGTAAATAAACCTTTTAAAATTTTTGGTCAATCTTTTGTGATAAATTGTGCAATATAATGGTCATTATGCCAGACTAGCTTAAAATCTAGTAATTTACGTGCATATATAATTTAGAAGCTATTTTTTAAAAATAGTCTATCGGAAACATGAAACGCCATAAAAGTGGAGCACAGAAAAGAAAAGAAGCAGCTGCTGCTCAGGAATCAGTTAAAAAGCTTACCAAATTAACACAGTTTTTTTCCGTTAGCAGAGCAGAAACTGAAACAGATAGTGCTACTTTGCCAGCCGTCCCTATCAGCGATACTTTGAGCTTAGTTTCAGCAGCAGCAGCGTCAACTGCAGAATCAGAAAATGTCTTGTGTGAATCGGTTGAACTAAATCTACCATCAGTGCCATGTACGTCTATGGGGGCAAAAAATGCGGCCATCGATACTTCATCGTCACTTCCCCACAGTTCGTTTGACCCTCTCCATAGGGACCCAGCGAAGTGGCCTGACGTCATATCAGATCCGCAACGGGTTGACATCATCAGAAGAGGACCTCGGCAAGTTGTAACAAATTTTCCATACAACGCAGCTAGAAGACGATTTTCTTCTATTCATTACAAACGCATTTTGAGTAATGGCGAGGCTGTTCCTCGGTCATGGCTGATGTACTCTGAAGATTCTGACAAAGCATTCTGCTTCAGCTGCAAACTTTTTGGCAACTTAGCTAGTCCGTTTAGTAGGGGCATCAATACATGGGAAGGGTTTTCCAAGAAGTTAAAGGATCATGAAAACGGTGCTTCTCATAAAAAGAGTTTTAACCAATGGCTTTTGCTTAAGGAGGGTATTAACACTCAATCTACGGTGGATAAACAAGCAATGAAGATTTTTCTTGCAGAAAGAACATTTTGGAGGAATGTTTTGGAGCGTCTAATAGACATCGTAATATTTTTGGGTGAAAGAAATTTGGCTTTTAGAGGATCCGACGAAACACTGGGATCATCGCAAAATGGAAATTTTTTGGGTTTATTTGAACTACTGGCGAAGAGAGATCCCGTCTTGAATGAGTTGCAAAATAGGATTATCCGGCACAAAACTAACCAACACTATTTGAGCAAAAGTATTCAGAACGAGCTGATAAATTTAGTTGCAAAAGAAATTGAAAACGCACTTCTCACGCAGCTGAAACAAGCCAAATATTACTCTATAATTCTTGATTGTACTCCGGATATATCACATCAAGAACAAATGACCGTCATTTTTCGTTTCGTTCAATGTGATGATGAACACGGTGCAAGAGTAAAAGAGGCATTTTTTGGCTATTTGAGTGTCAATAACAGCACTGGCGAAGGTTTGCTCAATGTCTTTTTAAAGCGCTCCGAAGAATTAAGACTAGATCTTGCTGACTGTCGAGGCCAGTGCTACGATAATGGGGCGAACATGAAAGGAAAAGAAGCTGGTTTTCAAGCGAGATTACTGAAAATCAATCCAAAAGCGCTGTATGTTCCGTGTGCTAATCATTCGCTTAATTTAGTTGTAGTCGACAGTGTGAAATCTTCTACTGAAGCATTGGTATTTTTTGGTGTGTTAACGCAATTGTATTCACTGTTTTCCTCTTCAACGCAACGATGGACGATACTAAAAAAGAATGTTCCGCTCTCACTCAAATCCCAATCAGCTACTCGCTGGGAGAGTCGCATCAATTGCATCTCACCTTTACGATACCATTTGGCTGAAGTGATAAAAGCATTGAAGGAATTGGAAAACTACTGCTTCGAAAAAAAAGATGGTCAAACAATCAATGATGTTCGTTCATTGATACTTCGAATTGAAACATGGAGCTTCATTTTGTCAATTGTAGTTTGGCATGATATTCTTTTTCACATCAACAAGACGAGCAAAGTTATGCAAACCACTGGTGTTTCTATGGAAGTAGTTGAAAAAGAAATCAAAGCAACTGAGGAAGTTTTAAAGAAATATCGCGAAGACGGGTACAGCGGCGCGGTAGCCACGGCACGTGAAATTGCTGAAGGTTTGCAAATTGAGAGGAGTTTCGCTGAGAGTAGAACCAGAAGAAGAAGGAGGCTGTTCGAATACGAAGCAGAAGATGAAGGTAGCGAGATGTCGCCAGAAGAAAAATTCAAAGCAAATTTTTTTTTGCCACTAATGGATCATGCTCTATCTTCTTTAAAAGAACGCTTCGAGCAAATGCACACTGTGGGTGCAATTTTTAATTTTCTTTATAATCAAGAAAGTTTATTGCAAGTATACGGGCACAATCGTTTACTTAATGCATGCCAAAAATTTTATGAAACAATGGGCGATATTGACCCTGTGGAAATGAATGAGGAGTTGGAACGGTTCGTGGTCATCGTGAAAGAAAATAAAAAAGATCTCAAAACAGCCAACGATTTTCTGAGCTATATCTATCGAAAGCATATGCTGGAAGTATATCCAAATTTGTCCATAGCTCTTCGAGTTTTGTTGACCTGCCCGGTCTCAGTAGCTGGCGCTGAGAGAAGTTTCAGCAAACTGAAGCTAATCAAAACCTTCCATCGATCCACCATGATGGACGAAAGGCTAACATCTCTAGCTACAATTTCGATAGAAAGCTCTTGCGTACGAGATTTAGATCTCGACCGCATAATTGATGTGTTTGCTGCTGAAAAGGCTCGCCGAAAAACATTTTGAAACCTGTATTAAATATACGTTATCTTCTTTGTGTTGTAGATTAATGTTAAGAATCAATTGCACAGAAATTTATTTTCATTAGACGAGTCAGAGTCAGTTTCTTCATCGACCAGCGATTGGCTTAAGGACTTAAGGAGGCTTTACACAGAATACGATGCGATTTACGTACGAAAATGTCGTATCAAATTACGTACGTAGATTTCAAACTAGGGTACGTAGACGCAAAATTGGACGCAATCGCATTTTGTATAATTTTTACGGTTCACTTTGTTTGCGGATAAAGGGGCCCACGTATAGTTTTCGGGGGGGGGGCCTCAGCTGGCCTAGCGCCGGCACTGCTTGATGGTCTTGGCAAGCAGTTCTAAATTACAATAATATCTCTACTAAATTACTAGCGAATAGCAATATCTTGGCATCTCCGGAAGCAGGTCGGGGTAATTGCTTACCCTACGTATAGCGGCTCCGTCGCTTTCCTGCGAGTCAGGAGGATAAATATAGAGATAAAAAAAAACAATAAATAAAATATTTGTAACTTTTGCTCTATTTTGTCTTCAATTATTATCAATTGTTTCTTTTAGATGCAAATAAAAACAAACTACTACTACTACTACTATTTATTTTTATAAGTTTTGATCAGATTAAGGAGAAATAGTAAACTTTTGAACACATTTTTGAAGGTCATTATTTTAACATGGTCGGCAGCATGGTCGAGTGGTTAAAGCGCCGAACTTATGATCAACATGGTCTCGGTTCAAAACCCACTCGCGCCAATCTGTTGTGTCCTTGGGAGAGACACTTTACGGCACATTTCCCTGCTTGGTGGTCTTGGCTAGCAGCTCTAAATTACAATCATATCTCTATCAAATTACAAGCGGACAGCAATATCTTGGCATCTTTGGAAGCAGGTCGGGGTAATTGCTTACCCTATATATTAGCGCCTCCGTCGCTTTCCTGCGAGTCAGGACAATAAATATAGAGATTAAAAAAAAACACTTAAAAACTGAATTTAAAATTCACGCTTTTATCTGCAAACAATTTTTAAAACTATCTTTACCTAGCTTCAACTGCAATCATAAATTTTTACGGGCCTATTTTTAATCCGCCGGTTTATTTTTAAGCTTTCTTTGATCCTATTTATTCTTTTAGAAACATGAATAGATTTTCAAAATTCAAAAAGTATTTAACTTTAAAATGCGTCCGCAAGTTAGTTTAAAGTTCTTAATTTACCGGGTATTTATTTTGAAAATAGGGCAAGTTTGTTTTTATAAAAATCTATTGATAGCAACTTTTGGCAGTACTTATTACTTTAGTCATGAGTAAGCTTGTAAACGACAATGCTGGTTCAAGTAGTACTTTACAAAAAAGACAATCGGTATGATTTCTTTATTTAGTTTTTTTAGTTTTCTGTGTTTTGTTTTATGTTTGTTTCGTTGTTAATATATATTTGTATATTTGCTGTATAATATTTTGTATGTTTTGCTATTAACTGATAACCTGAAACTATTTATTTTTGATATTTTTAAATTTACTTCTGCTCTGACATAGTCAAGTCGGATCTCTTCAAAAAGTCACCGTAAGCAGTGATGGGATTTAGGGGGTTCGCACGGTTTGCGCGAACCCGTTCTTGGAATTTCAGCACGTTTACCGAACCCGCTCTTAAATTAACGTAGTCTTTGTATTTACATGTCTCCGTACAATGAGGGAACCTGTTGTTAGTAAGTTCTATAAAAAAGAGAACCTATTCTTAAAACTTTAAATCCCAACATTGACCGTAAGCAACTTTTTTTGTTGAAGCTAACCCGGAATCCCCCGACAGCACTAGGATGGAATAAAAAAGAAACCAAGAGGAAAAGAATCTTTTCAAAAAGTGATAGTAACCACAGGGGAGATGCGGGTTTGTTGCACAAATAAAAGTCACTTATAATGACTTCTTGAAGAGATTCATCAAGTCTTTGATGTACTTAGTTTTCAGAAAAACATTAAATATTATTTGTTATCTATTCACTGTATAGCCCTCGTATCAACTTTTTTAAATTTTGATCATGTTATATGTTTAGACTAACACAATAAACTCAAAAACTTTGCTTTGCCTGTAATAATTTTTATTTGTGTGCTTAAACATTTCTTATTTTCAAAGCTCATACATGGCCTAATGCTATTCTAGAATGTTACTGCAGTATTTATGCATTTGAATAAATAAGATTTTAATATTATTTGAATTGGAATTTTTGCAGTTGTGCTGGTAATGTATGGTAGCTGTGTAAAATGTAAAAGTATTTGGTGTTCAGACCATCATTTTAAATAAGTTTTGCAAAACTAAGTTTTAATATTTATTGAATTTTTTAAAAAATTGATCTTGCATTGGTTTTAAAATTATTTGCAAAATAAAACAGTAAATTTTTTATCTTTTTTGATTAAAGAGCCCTCATTTGTCAGCAAGGCCTAGTGGTGGAACATCAGCATTATTTGCCTCAATTGCTGAAGTGAATGTGGCTATTAATCTTTTTTTTGACAACAAATTTGATGAGGCAAAAAAGCTTACCAGTGATAAGTACATGTTTTTATAATTATTTTATAAAACAAAATTTAAATGTGGTATCAATTTAAATCTTAGTTTTACGACATAACTTAAATTGACTTGCTTTTGTATAAAACATTTTTTGGTTTGATTTAATGTAGTGTATTTTTATTCTTATTTTGAAAATATTTTTATTACATGTTTGTTTTAAACCTTTCAAAAATTGAATTTTTCACATAATACTTATAAAAATATCTGATCAAGAATTTGATGTTTAGAGTTTGTTTTACATTTTTTATTGACAAGTTTTTTCTATAAATATTTATACATTATATTAATAGTTTGCATGCAATGAGACCAGAAATGAGTGGGGAGTAGCAGAAACTCTATCTTCCAAAATTGACCAGATAGAAAAATCCAGTGGATTGAGATCTGGGCTTCTTGCAGGCCAATCTTTTTTGGCATTGAAAAAGGGAATTTTTTATTAAATCCAGGATTGAGTGAATCTTGAGCCATGTGAAGGAGCGGAATCTTGTTGAAACGTCATTTTTTTCTGAAGTCAAACTGAACTCTCAACAGTATGTAAAAAACATTTTAGAAGAATTCTTGTTACCCTATGCCAACAAACACTTCAAAGATAAACTTCGGTCAGTTCAACAAGATTCTGCTCCTTTGCATGGCTCAAGATTCACTCAATCCTGGATTTAATGGAAAATTCCCTTTTATTATTGCCAAAAAAGATTGGCCTGCAAGAAGCTCAAATCTCAATCTACTAAATTTTTCTATCTGGTCAATTTTGGAGGATAGAGTTTCTACTACTCCCCACTTATCTCTGGCCTCACTGCATGCAAAACTTTTAAAAGAATGGAAAGCCATTCCTCAAGAGCACATGCGTGTCACCTGTGATGCATTTGTTGGTAGACTGAAAGCAGTTATTCATAACAAAAGAAGTTATATCAAATAAACGATACATGGTTTTAAAGACTAATGTTCAAATTCTATACTAATACCAAGTAATACAAAATTTGACTTGAACTATTCTAATTATAAACAAAAAAGTTTGTTGCCTTAATTCTGGGACACCTTGTACCAATTCTATAAAAAAAATTAGAGTTTGTTATATTAATGTTTGTTGTGAATAATGCAGTTATATACAATATGGATTTTAAAATTAAAGTAATGTATATTATGCTATTATCATTTTTTCAAAATTTTAATTTAAAAAAATGCTTGTTGTACCATACAAACATTTAAATACGTAAAGAGCTTCTTTGTGGTACAGAATTTTAATATCACTTTAAACAAAGTCAATTTTATCAGAGCCATAAGCTTTTCATGATGCTCTCATCAGTGACAATCGCATCAAAATGGGACGAACCAGAGAAAATCAAGGTATTTATAATCTCAACAGTTGGGAGAAAGGTGCTGCAGTCTCAGAAAGAAGAAAGGCACAATTGCACAAAATCAAAGAAGTGTGGTGCAATACAGTGTAATCTCGGAAAGGAGAAATGCACTATGTGCAATTACCCAGGAGAAACACTGTTACTCGCAACTTAGGTTACTTGAAAAGTTTTAATGTGTAAACAAATTCCTTTTGTTTACATAAAACCGGATGTTTGGTTTTGATAAAAGTTGCTTTGAGTAGACACAGATGGAACGAATTGCGTGCCACAGCAAGAATTTTAAAACGTTTGTCGTTATAGTACGTATAGAAAACCTACCTTTACTGGACAGTACTTACGTTGGGAATCTTTCAGTCCCACTAAACAAAAAACAAACCTTATATCAACTTTGGTACACCGGGCACTAATGATATGCACGAAATCTAAACTAAACGAAGAAATTAAGCATATCAAGAACATTCTATTGGACAATGGTTATCCTGAATCAATTATTGACTGCAACATTTCCAAGAAAATTGCTCAGTTTTCTATGCCCAAACAATTTGGTCCTGAGAAGTGTCCCGTATATTTGAGAGTTCCTTGGATAGGGAAAGCTTCCATTGGTCATGATAAAAATGTCAAAACAGCTGTTAAAAGCTGCTATGGCTCCGTTACTACCAGAGTTGTATTTACATCCAAACGCATGTTGCCTGTAGCCTGCAAAGATGTTTTACCTACCACATTGAAAAGCCCCGTTGTTTATGAATATTTGTGCCACTGTGACAGTAGGTACGTAGGACGAACATCACAGCGACTACAAGATAGAGTCAAGCAGCATGTTCCTAAATGGCTACAACAGCAAGCGAAGCGCCCTACATGATCTCAACCTGGCAGATCCTGTAAGCTAAAACGTAGCAATCTAGATTGTGACTCTGCCATAGGACAACACTTGCTTGATAACAAGCAATGTGCTGCAAACTATAACGACAAACGTTTTAAAATTCTTGCTGTGGCACGCAACTCGTTCCATCTGTGTCTACTTGAAGCAACTTTTATCAAAACCAAACATCCGGTTTTATGTAAACAAAAGGAATTTGTTTACACATTAAAACTTTTCAAGTAACCTAAGTTGCGAGTAACAGTGTTTCTCCTGGGTAATTGCACATAGTGCATTTCTCCTTTCCGAGATTACACTGTATTGCACCACACTTTGATTTTGTGCAATTGTGCCTTTCTTCTTTCTGAGACTGCAGCACCTTTCTCCCAACTGTTGAGATTATAAATACTTTGATTTTCTCTGGTTCGTCCCATTTTGACATGATTGCCACTGATGAGAGCATCACGAAAAGCTTATGGCTCCGATAAAATCGACTTTGTTTAAAGCCATATTAAAACATTTAAATGTTTTAATTTTACAGAGCTTCTATAAGCGTTTATCACTCGCTTGGATATTCAACATTATTGTTTCTTGAAGCTGCTCTCACCTTCGAAGCAGTAAGTTAGTTTACTTGTTTTTTTCAAAACTTTTTTGTAATTTGTTTTTCAAAATAATAAGATTAAAATGAATTTGATAATCTTTTTCCCACAAATAAAAGTAATTTATTTTTTTGATAGAAAAATAGTTTACAAAAGTACTTTTTGGCACTTTTTGCCTGTTTTGCAACAGGTGTGTTTACTCTTTTGCAAACTCATGTATTTTACTTTCTATTTCATTTCGAACCATGTCTATTTCATTGGATTACCTCATAAAAATTTTTGAAAGGCATTAAAGGTGTGTCCTGTTTGCAACTTGTAGTACCAATTGGCTATCTTATGGTTAGATAAGTAGAAAAACCATCAGCATGGTTAAAAACACTGTGATTGTGATCATCATGATCTTGGTTCAAAAGCTACTTATACCATTTTGTATCTTTTCCAAAGATACATTATAGAACTTTGTCTTACCGGGTGGTCATGGAAACCAGTTTTAAATTTTAGTAATTCTCTATTAAACTACAAAACCAATATAAAAACTTTCAACCCAACAGCAATATATTTAGTATCTTTAGAAGTAGGTCAGGGTAAATGCTTTCCCTTTGTACAGTATAGTGCCTCTGCACTTTCTTCTACATTAAGAAGATAAATAAAGAGATAAGATGAAAGCACCTTTTCTGAATTAAAAAATAACTACATTTTAACTTCAATTAAAAGTAGTCACCTACAATAAGAAAATATTAATAATTTTTTCTTTAATGGGCCAATGGTTCTAAAGCTTTTTAACACCTGGCTCAGAAAACTTAAAATGCCATTATTTTGGCCCAATGTATCTAGTCTTGCTGAAAAGCCATTTTGTCAGGGGAGAGGGACAAAAAAAGGTCATCACTTCCAATCAGTGTCCAAAATCTCAATTTTTCTAAATTTCAGGTAAAGACCAGAAAATGTTTTCATTTTCATTCTATACCCAATTTTACTAAATTGTTCTTCACACTAAAAACAGCCTTCAAATATATGATTTTAAAACTCTTTGACACCATCTCTGTATGCTCCACCTAAAAAAAGCTTGCTGTAGCTCACTAGTGGGCCATGGCCCACCAGTTGAGAACCTTTGTTATAAGGAAAAAGATTTATGTATCATTCAAACCAGATGTAAAATTAAATTAAGATACAATTCAAATTAAAAAAAAAAAGCAAGCAATCCACTTAAAAAAAGAGAGCAGATAAACCTGCGGAGTTTTAATTCCTTAGTTCTTTATTTAGGATAGCACCCATTCAAGCCAGACAAAGGCTTACTCTTTTATTACCCCAGACTGCTTCACTACTTGCATCAAATGTTGAAACAGTGTTATTAATCCAGCTTTCGGTCTTACCCTTCCAAAACTGTCAGAACTTAAGATTTTTGTATCAGGTATATTGGGCATGCTTTTTGTTAGCCCCTTTTTTACCTGATGTCAGTTCCCTTTGCGCGCTGATACGCAACAAGATAAAACTTTTGTGTTGCTAAGTAAAGTGACGTTTCATGCCGACATAACTATAATAACTGATTTATGTTTTTCTTTTCTGAAAGTATAGAGACCAGCGCGTTTTTGCTCTGCACCTTCAGTATTTTTTTTGGACAGTGTCCAAATTTTTAGCAAAATGTTTGAAAAATTTCAAGTATTTTTGGCGAGATGTCTATGATAAACTAGATTCTAGTTTATCGTAGTTTTTATTATGACATCACACTTATCTTTTGTGACACACTTTGCTTTCAGAAGATTACGCAGGATATTGTAGTTTTCTCTTCGCTTAATCGCTTTATTTGATGAAGTAGAAAAACGCTTACACAAGTCGAATTTTAAGATCGAAAATTACATGTATTAATGGTGATGTAACAGTTTGCCTTACAATCTTAAAATAGTCTTAAACTTAAAATCTTGTAGTACTGTAGTTTTTTTCTAAACGTAATGATTTCTGTGACGTAATAATTTGGCTAGTACATTCTGGCAAATTCTGATGGCCTTATGTACAGGGTGTCCCAAAAAAAATGTAACACTTTTGTTTTGGTCTGTGCTTATTATTCTTTACTCTAACATTTTCATCTTTTCAGGTGTGACTAGCTAAGTATAGGAGATTTGTTTGACACCAATATTTTAATATTTTGGCCAAGATGGTGTACACATATGAGCAAAGGACAAAAATTGTGGAGTGGTACATTGAAACTAAGTCCTATGTGAAGACTCAAAGACGGTTTGCAGCTCATTTTGAAACAAGAGCGAAACCAAGTCGCCGTATGATTCAATACCAAGTGGAAAAATTTAGAGAACATGGGACTGTACAGAATCTGAATAAAACAAGATCAGGCAGACAAAGAACTGGCAGGTCGGCAAGCAATGTCAACGCAGTCAGAAACTCTGTGGTTCAAAGTCCCAAAAAGTCAATTCGCAGACGTTCTCAGGAGCTTACAGTAACAAGAAACTCTATCCATAGAATCTTGCAAATGGATCTGAATCTGTATCCTTATCAGGTACAGATAACACACAAATTGACAGATTTTGACATGGAAAGAAGAATGGAAATGGGTGAATGGTTTAATGAGATGATGGAAGGAGATCAAGAATGGATAAAGGATGTGTGGTTCAGTGACGAGGCACATTTCCACCACCTTTGTGGGGCTATGCCAAAGAAAATGTTTACAAAAATAATCCCCAAACTGTTCAGGAACTAAAGGCTGAGATCACTCAGTTCATAAGGAGAATTCCAAACGACATGTGCCAACGGGTCATTGAAAACTTTGCTGTCAGGCTAAATGCCTGCATGAATCGAAATGGAGGACACATCGAACATTTCATTCACTGCAGAGATCAGTGCTGAAGGCAAAAATAACTAAATTGAACTTCAAAGTAGGAATTATGACTTCATTTTTTCAGGAAAAAATTTCCCTAATGTACTCTATCTATTGGCAAAAGCACTATTAATTTCAATCTAAAATAAAAAATTAATTGCAATGTAAAAGTGTTACATTTTTTTTGGGACGCCCTGTATAAAACCAAGATTTGAAGATTTAGTCAATACCATAGAAAAAAGGAAAAAATTATTTTGGTGTTTTTGTGATATTGAGTGTAATGTTATTATATATAAAAACCATTAAATCCCAAAAATAGCTTCTAAAATTTATTGTTTATATTATGCAAACAACATTTTTGAGCAACTTGAAATTCCGTTTCAGTAAAATTTTAAGTAGCTTATAGTTCTTAACGTTGTTCCTGACCAGAACTCGCTCTGCAAAATGAAATAACAAATAGGGCTAATGAAAAAGCAAGACTTAGAGGCTTTACTTACTGTTAACAACACTGGAATGACTGCTAGCACTACTTGACTTTTAGATGTTGAGCTTGAATCTGCAGAAAAAAATGGTGCCACCATGCAATCTCAAAACCCGATGAAGCCCCTGCGATAGTGCAAATTGTTTGCTTGCGGAGTTTATTAAACTAAGCAGATGTGAGGAAAAAACATAGGGAGGTGGGGGGCAAAGCTCCCCACATTTGAAAAGATGCTGAAATTCTGTCAGCTCCCTTTTTTGAGGCTAGTAATGCCCCTGGTCTGACATGTCACAGTTAGCTGAGAAGGGTGCTGTTCTAGTTGGCAAAGCTTAGCTAGCTGCATACTGGAAAACACTAATAGAGATTGTTTGTTATTGTAGATCACAAGCATTAAGTGACAATCTGCAGGACTTTTCAACTCACTGTTTAGAAGGAAAGTGTGGGCACTTGACCTTTGACTAGTATCCTATATTTAACTGTGGTGTAGACCAGTGCTTTTCAAACTTTTTTTGTACTGCGGCACACTAATAAATTCAGAATTTGCCTGTGGCACACTTCATGGAGGCAAAAGCCTACTTAATACACTCTTTAAGTTTATATACAAAAATTATATTTAATATATAATAAAAACAACATCTAATAAAAGGGTGTGCCTACAGAAATTGATTTGATACTGGTTAGAATGTCGGACAAACACCCCTCAGTTTCTGCCCTACCCTTTCTAATGCCGATGGTTTCTCACAGAAAAAAAAGAAGCAGATTTATATTCTGTAAATAAGTCGTTTTAAACGGCAGTAAAATATGTTTACAAATTCAGGGGACTAATGTCGTTCATTTCTTTGTGTTTTAGTTGCAAGGAGCAATTCATAATTTTAATAATTGTTCTTCTGCCACCAAATCTAAAAATGAATAGTGCTGCAGTCTACTGATGAGCCTCAAAGCTCTTCCAAAGAGGCCATGCACTTTTATTGAACTACAATTCGGTAGGTGCAAATAGAAGCTCTTTTATTTTGAATAATTTTTTGTCGTCAGTTAAAACTGACACTAGCAGTGGAAAGCTACTTTCTTTTTCCTAAAAAAAGATGTGTGAGTAAAGTAAGACTTTTTTGTCTTCACTTTAATCTTTCACGTTCTTTTAACAAAGTGAAGTGAAAATGCACAGCCGAGCCACAGCTGCTGCCTTACGACTTTTCTAGTGCGAGATGTTAAAAAGGTTGAAAAGCACTGTTTTAAACTGTTTTGATAGCAATCTCATTGCTTTCATTTGTATTCTTTTTTTGCTTATCTTTAATACCAAGCTGATGGATAAAGTTGTTTGTTTACATACAGAAAACAAACAACTTTATGGAAATGGTCCTCTTCCTTTTACATTTTTACTGAAGCAACCTGCATTTAAGGTTTTTAGCAATACTGAAACTACATAAAACACATAAGTCATCCATAGACCAAAGCCCTATGGCTTTCTGTCAAAACAGAAAAATTTCATGGCACACAGTTTGGGAAACCCTGGTGTAGACCAGTGCTAAGCTGTACACTGAGTTTAAAAAATTGAATTGGAAAAAGTTTGAAGAAACACCTATCATCATTACGCAGTCTAGTCATGCACGGGTTTACAATATTTCAATTTGTTCAACTATCTTTTTTGTGATGTTACATATATTCTTTTGTTTTTTCTTTCTCATTATATTTTACTTAATCTAGCCCATGCTTTCTACTGTATTGTTTCTGCACTCTTCTAATTCTGCTTGTTTTAACGTGTGACGTTGGGTTACTTCCTTTTCTTGATCTTTTTTAATATTTATGATTTTTTGTGCATAATATGATCAAGAATAAAAATTAAATGAATGAATGATGCGTCTGAAAAAAAAAGATAAAGTATGAGAGTTAATAAAGAAACAGTAAAGTCAATTTCTACTATAATTTTAAAACTTGTCTGTAGCTTGATTTTAATTTGGGTTAAAAAATATGAACTAATTTTTTACGAATAAATTTTTTTACAGGAAGATATTAACAAAGCAATATCAAGCATTAAGCAATCTATTAATGTGTGCAATATGTAAGTATTTTGTAAGCTTGTAGCTTGACTGTCATACAAAAAGTCTTCAAATGTGTAAAGTAGATTTGTATTTTATACCATATATAGCTTTCGTAAAAAAAGAAGTATGGCAGCGCAGATGTCGAGGATTTTTGGATTATCATCATCTGATCTGACTGAAGGTAACCATATTTTAATATTGCAAGTGCTATCAGTATTATCATATCGTACGTATTGTATGGCACAGTAAATCGGAGTTTGATTTGGAGCCAGTCATAATCTGATTCGGTGTGGTCAAGAGCTGATAATCATTACTACATTGCCTGATTGATTATGAGATGCAGGGTTGCAAAAATAGGCATGGAAAAGGTTTGGTTGAAAATACGCATAGCTTCAATTCGTAATATAGATATTTTTGGTCTTAAGCTGACAGTCAATCAATTCGATTCAACCCGATTCAATCAATTCAATTCTATTTGTTATTCAATTCAATTTACTATTCAATCCAATTCACTCGATTCAAGGCAATGCTTTTCAATCATTACATAGTTGTTTAGTATTTTTTTATAACTTACAATTTTTGCTATAATAAAACATAATTACGATTAAAATGGAAAAAAAATTAAGTTTTTATAAAGCTACATGCTGGCTGTTAATAAAGTATTAAGAAAAAGACGTGTGGTTCTTTTACCCTCGCGTTTCATATATCCTTACCTTTATTTCTTCTATCGTATTATAGAATAGTGTAATCAAAGTATGCTAAGTAAAACGAATTTTAGTGAGATTTCTTCACTGTCATTATAAATGTTAAAAAATTATTACCGCTGTCTAATGGTAAAAGCAGCAATGTAATGTTTTTTTGCTTTATGCCAAAGTTGTAAAAGTACTTTCGGAGCATTTGCAACAATTTTAAAGCCGAAATTTGATGAGTATTCTCTGTTGTTATAACATGACGAAGCTACATGTACAAAAAACTATTTCTTGTAATTTCAACTTCCGATAGCTGTACTGCGTAAGTAAGCGTCATAAATTTGCTGTGTTCCACAGAAGAGCAACATGCTGAGCTGATCTTTGCCGAGCTAAACTTGTATAGAGCCGCTCTTACGTTCGTTCAGGTAAACTGTTGATTGTTTTGTATGCATGAGATTTGAAGTTTCGTACTAAAAGTGTTACTTCAATGTTTAATTTCTTATTCCTATTTTAAAAAATTCAATAGCTATTTGTTTTCTTCGCTCGCTATCGATTCTAAAGAAAAGCTGAAAAAGTAGATTTATTTCTTAAAATTTTCGAATGACATTCATTTGCAAGAAATCCACAAAATTTTTCGCTCAGCATTAGAAACGGCGGTTGGTTTGAAAACTTACTTAGCATTGCGTACAAATAAGATTTTTAGAAAACTATTTTGAAATGTTTTCCACGATTTCGGATTTGCTTTCGCATAGTATTTTTTTAAAGGACGAAAATCTCATCAGTTTCATTCGCGGTGCGTTGAAAATTCGCATGTGCTATCAAACTTACAACTACTGCCAGAAAATATCGGACCGAATGAAACCTACCGAGAAAAACATGCACTTCATCGGGGGAGTATTGCTTGGATGCGGATTCTTTAATGTTGTAAGTTTCGGGAAATCACCTGCATTTTTTCCGAAGGCACAACAGAAAGCATTTGAACCCGATGTTGTGTGGGTGGAAGGTACTGTGGCCGCGATTGGCCCGGTTGCTGTGAGGGTGGAAGATACTGAGGGCGCAATTGCCCCGGTTGCTGTTTAACTTCTGCTGTGGTCATGTTATTGCGCTTTAAAAAAGTATTTTACGAGAAGTTTCTTCATCTGGTCGCTTTGAAAAGCATCGCAAAGAGTTTACAATCTCAGCATGTTATGAATAACTTTAAAAACAAGACTGTAATGTTTCGGCGCCTTTCAAAGTACCCTTACTCTTTTGAATGTGACATCTTTGATATTGTTTTTTGCACCAAGTGAGAAAATGCGGTCTAATAAATTGCAATTAAAAAAACTGACGGAATCTTTCTTCTTGACGTTTAAACTAAAAAAATTTATCACTTCGCTCAAATAATATTTCTAACCAATGTTAGTTTACAAATTTGTTTGAAATTTCAGGCCTTAGCGTTGCTTCCCCCGAGAATTTTGTCATTGTTGGAATGGTTTGGGTTTACTTCCGATAAAAGAAAAGGAATGCAGCAACTCCTCACCTCCTATTACAACCTGAACCTTCGGAGCTCGACAATCTCCCTTTTTCTTTTGTTTTACAATTTATTTCTTAGCATACATCTAGGTATGCGCTTTTATATTTTCTAGATTAGTGTTTGTTAAACTTTTATGAGCCACTACTGGTATTGTGTTTTAATCAAGAAAGGATGCTCGAGCGGTTAAAAGCGCCGTGATTGATGACGAACGTGATCGATACGGTCGCGGTTCGCAACCTACTCGGTTCGAAACCTACCTACTCGCGTTCGAAACCTACTCGCCTTTCCCAATGCCTTTGAAAAGGCATTATGTCTTTCCAAAAGACACCCAGAAATGTGTCTTTTGGAAAGACACATTTCTGCATTTTCCATATCTTCGAATAAAAAACTTAAACCGGACTGCAATATCTTTGCATCTTCAAATGCAGGTCGGTGTAATGACGGTTGCTTCAAGCATGGCTTGCCTTAAGTATAACACCTCCGACCTTTCCTGCGAGTCAGGAGGATGAACAGAAACGAAAATTTAATAAATAAGAAAAAAAGCTACTTACTAAACACACATCCTATGAAAAAAATACCTTTTGACGTCAAAAGTTCGATTAAAGTCAACAAAAAACCCAAAAGCTTTTCACCAGTCAATTGCACTTGTTACTCGAAAACTGTCAATAAACCGTATAATAAAAAAAATAGCCCAACTTCAAAAGTAATGACACATTTTTTACTCCTGTGCAACGGTTGGCTATCATTAATCTAAAAAAGGAATTCTCATCTTTTTACAGTGATGGCTTACTGTTAGAAAACGGATAAGAACTGTAGTTTCCTGACAAATTTTGAAGAAACAAAGCAAATTTTACTAAATAATAAAAAAAGACCAAAGCCCCTTATTTCGATAAATCCAAACATATGCAGTAATTTTCTCATCAATAAAAACATTTTGTTTTATAAAGAAGAGGTATTCGAATTTTGATACGCGACAATGCTCACATCAATTTTTATTTCAAGTGAAAGTAATACTTTTGTCACATTATTCAAAACCAATCTATGATTTGAAGCAGATGCAACACAAAAGTAGTTCAATGGCTCAGAATTCTCGAATACGATGTTACTGTTTAAAATATTCCTTTAAACTAATATATTGCATTTGATATTAACTTAATTGCAAATAAAATTGAATAAATAAATTAAAATACTAATGGAGAAAAGTTTCTCGCTGCTTTTCGAAATTTCAAATAGCGTTTCTTTGTTGTGTAATCACGTGATTAAAAGCTTTTTTGAATTTACAGAAGTGGTTTTTGATAAAAAAATTTTTATAGGAACACACGATTCCAATCTACAACTTGCTTCAAAGATCCTAAACGACATGTTCACCAAATACCCCAATTGCATTTTCTTTCATCTATTTGCGGCAAGGCTCGAAGAGCTGAAAGGAAATATTGACCGTGTAAGTGCTTTGGGCGTCTGTGTCAATTAGACGTTATCCTTTTTAACTATACCATTTACAAGTCTATTTGGCAAAAATGAAAATCAATGTGGCACAAATGAAAATCAATTTGGCAGAAATGAAAATTAAATTGACATTAATGAAACTTATATCCTGTTTCTTGCTATTTTCATATTTTGGCATAATTTTAAAAAATTTTCTTTTTTAAATTCTTATAATATGCATGTATATAGTTTTATTATATATTAGTAACAAATAATATAAATATGTACCTATATATCGACCCCATCAGCGCCCCTATATTTAGACCCAATATTATGGAGACTTAAAATATATTAAGGAGACCTAATTATGAAGACCTAATATCTATATATTGATTATTGCGACTATATATATTATAGTATGGAGACCTAAAGTTATGAAGACTATATACATATATTATAGAAACCTAATTATGGAGACCTAATATATGTAGAGACCCTATATTATCTATATATGAATATATACATACTGTAATATTGTTATAAATATGACTTTTTTGCATAAAAGCATATAAATATATACAAATCAATAATATTAGGTCTCCGAAATATATATATAGTCTCCAAAATTAAGTTTCTATAATATATGTATATATTCTCCATAATTTTAGGTCTCCATAAAATTGGGTCTAAATATAGGGTCTCCGATGGGGTCGCTATATATTACATATTTATATTATTTGTTACTATATAATAAAACTATATACATGCATATTATAAGAATTTAAAAAAGAAAGTTTTTTAAAATTATGCCAAAATATGAAAATAGCAAAAACAGGATATAGTTTCATTAATGTCAATTTGAATTTCATTTCTGGCAAATTGATTTTCATTTTTGCCAAATAGACTTGTAAATGTTGTAGTTTTCCTATTTAAATTACGATTCCACTTCATTTCGATCGAATTATATTGTACGTCCTCACAGCGTGTCGCATATATCAGGCACCACATGGAGCACGAGATCTGATGGTTTTGGATGGCGAAACCCGATGCTGGTTTAAGACCATCACTGCCGGTATCTGATCCGGACAGTGCAGCAGTCCTGTGTGTGTCTGATCCAGAGTGGATGCTCTTCCAATTCAATAAACATTTGGTGGTACAGAATTTGAAGATTGCGTCAAGTAAAAGATTTTTCTTCCCTAAGCTTTTTATCTGACACTCTTCAGGGGAAATCGTCAGAATGAAGCAGAATTGAAACCGAACTAAGTTATAAAGGGGAAAGTAGAGTTCTCATTGGCTGAAAGAAGTTAGCCAATGAGAGAAAAGATTAAGAAATTTTCAAAGAGTAGACGAATTTTTTTTGCTTACACAGAAGGGGATTGAGAGATTTAATGAAAGTCGCTTCAATCTTTAATGAATTTAATGAAATGATTTAATGAAAGTCGCTTCAATCTCTCAATTCCCATCTGTGTAAGCAAAAAGAATTCGTCTTTGAAAATTTCTTAATCTTTTCTCTCATTGGCTAACTTCTTTCAGCCAATGAGAACTCTACTTTTTTCCTTTATAACTTAGTTCGGTTTCAATTCTGCTTCATTCTGACGATTTCCCCCGAAGAGTGTCAGATGAAAAGCTTTGGGAAGAAAAATCTTTTACTTGACGCAATCTTCAAATTCATCGAAAAATTCGGCGATCTAACATCGATTTTTCCTCAGGCAATCGAATCTCTTATTAAAGCAACTCAACTTCAATCGCAGTGGCGACAGTTCATGCACATCTGCTACTGGGAGCTGATGTGGTGCTATGCGTATAAGATGGAATGGGATAAGTCGGCTGAGTACGCCGAAGTGTTAAGGTCAGTGTGCAAAAAAACTTTTTGAGATTGACTGCGTGGCTTGGAGGCGGCTTATAAATTGCCGCCGTGATCAGTGTAATCTCTGTCCAACGCTTTTTCTAATCATGTTGTTAGAGTTTATATTACCAACAGTGTAAACGAAAAGCTTTAAATTACAGTCACACCTGACAAATACAACTTGAAAAGAAAATTTTAAATTTTAATCTAACAGCAATCTCTTTATTATCTCCGAAGTCGTTAAATATTATCTTATTGTATTTCCTCCATTATTCTCCTGCAAGTGAAGATAAATTCTAAATTTGTTAATAAGTTCTAAATTTTAGTCATATTTCTATTAAATTACAAGCGGACAGCAATATCTTGGCGTCTCCGGAAGCAGGTCGGGGTAATTGCCTACCCTATGTATTAGCGCCTCCGTCGCTTTCCTGCGAGTCAGGAGGATAAATATAGAAATAAAATATAAAAAAGAAATTGTAGATATAATGATGATTTTGCATTTTCGAGTGTTTATTTACAAAGCAATTGAATTGTTACGTCACTTGTGTTACTTTTTGCAAATTTTAAAGATTTACTCTCCAATGGAAAAAGTAAAGTTTACTTGCCTGTTGACTTAGGTAAGTGTGACGTCTATAGGTGTTTACGAGCCATTTACAATGATTGGATCACCGTTTGATTTTCTTTTCTTTTCGTTGCAAGTATTTTTTCATTGAAAAGCTCGGAGCTTAATAGTTACACCGTTTCAATACCTAATAAGCCATCTCTGCTTTTTGAAGTATATTTCTTCACACTTTATTACAAGCCAAAGTCGAAATTTTGAGGCAAAATTTTTTATTTTATTTTGATTTTTGGAACGGTTTTGTGCAAGTTACTGTTCTGCTGGCTATTGAGATATTTTCTTACCAAAACAAGCTTAAGTTCTACACCAAAACCTAATTGTATCCCATCCTGTATTTATTTCGGATGATTTCATCTTCGATTTAGCCACTGACATTAGAGTGTGCTGCTTCCTGTTTTTGATATTTTTCAATCAAGTCATGTGACTACCAGTCACTGGCATATGGCAATGTGTTAAAACTCTTTAAGTAAATCCGATAGCAACCCAGAAGGAAAATCAGTACAGAAAGCAAATCCATTTCTCACCTAAATCAACTCATCAATTTTGTTTACTAAGATTGATGATAGTTGCATTCAGTCAACTGAAAATTGGTTAAAAAAACTTTTAAGTAATAAGTTTTGTTTTGAAACATTGCGTTTCTTTTTTATTTACCTTAAAAATGAGTTAAAGTTGTTACTAGAGACATCACTTTTTATATAAAATATTGGTTGTGTTGTGCGGTTTTACAGTTTTAAAAGAATTTTTCTTTGAACCTTAAATTTTAGAAGAAAATTGCTGTGCTGATTTTGGTGCAGTCTATGCTTGCTTTTATAGCTAATATTCTTTCTCTAATGGTTTTTAACACCTTGGTCTATCCTTTAAAAGTTTACTAGAGATTTGCATGTTTTTAAAGAATAATTTGAAATTTGATTTATGTTTGGTTTTTTCAAAAGCTATACAAATCGAAGTTTTTTAACAACAACAACAGACAATGACCATGTTTAGCCTTGAATACCTCCTTTGGGAAATGACCACCTGTTAATAACTTTAACTATGGCGACAGCGTTGTTGATCGTTGTATGATCCGACCCAGATTCCTAAAGCTGTCTTGTCGTCTGTCATTGCGTCATAAAACTGGTTTCGCGTGAGAAACCTTCATTACACCCGTTTCGTTGACGGAATCGTGTCACAAGTTTGCCGTCTTTGTGATATTACCATCGGCAGCCAACCACTTGTATAAACTGCCACAAAAGTCGTGAGCCGTTGCCAAGATTGGGTTAGACTTGCCCGGCCTGTGAATTAAACCCAGACCTTTCTTTTCGGTGCGAAATGCTAATCACCGTTCAACAGCTCGATTATGAATTTTAATTTTTTTAGATTGGAAAGTAATTGGTCGAAATTGGTTTATACTTATCTTCGTGCGGCGTTTCTTTATCAGCTCGATTCCGTCTCGAACTCCGACGAGATTGAGGCTCTAATGAGGTAACACTCCCTCTGCTGTTGGCCATACGACAAACACTAAGAGTTTGACTTTTTCACAGTCAAGTTCCATCTCTTCAGCAGCGTCTGGCAGGTAAAAGTTTACCGACGGAAAAGTTTCTTTTGAGAAAGTCGCGAAAGTTTTTCGACCAAGGGTGTTTTCTTCTTTTGCCGGCGCACGTAAGTCCACACCTTTCTCAGTGATACAGTCCTCCAATTCTTATGTTTGCCTATTCTTTTGAAAAAGCTTTGTGTACGATTTTTTTTTTCTTTGTTTTCACTACAATACTGCTGTCAACTTGATTGATAGCCGAATGGTTCTTTAGGCAAATACTTTGCCATGGTAAAAAAATATTTTGTGAAATTTCTTTAGTCAGTTCAAAATAAATTTTTCCTAAAAATGGTTGTTTGCATTGATTTTATTCGGAAAGCTGTCACTCGCTTACGCTTTGAAAGTTTTTTAAATTAAAACTTTTTATGTTTGAGCTAAGCTGCCGATTGTACATTTTATTTATCTCTGTATTTATCTTCCTGACTCGCTGGGAAGCGTCGGAGACGTTATACTTGAGCAACTGTCAAGCAATTACTCCAACGTGTTTCAGAAAATGGCAAGATATTGCTGTCCGATTGAATGTTTTTTTATTTTTTTACTTTTTATTAGAGATATGACTGAAATTTGAGCTCCTTGCCAAGACGGCCAAGCAGATAAAAGTGCCGTGAAACCTCTTTTCCAAAGACATGACAAAATGGCGGGAGTAGGTTTTGACCGAGTCGTGACGTTCGCTATCAATCACAGCGCTGTTAGCCACTCGATCAGGCTGCCAACTAAAAATTTCGTTAAAAATTGATCGGTATATGACTTGCTATTTTATGTCTAATGCTTATAATAGTTTTTCATTATATTTGTACATGCCCTGTGGCTTCACTTTGTATTTTTTTCTTCCTATGCCCATTTGATATTGATCTGTTTGCATTTTTGTGTTTTAAGGGGAGTTATCATAGGAGATAGCAGCATGATCTCTCCTTTAGAAAATTCATCTGAAAAAGACTTTTTTTTATTGGCACATCAGAAGTCATTTGGATAAGCTGAGCATCGAACTTGCGTCCTTCTGCTACAAATCACAATGTAAACACCCTGATCTATCTCGTCAACAAGCGTATAACGATCACACGTATTTCCTACCAAATTAGGTATATAGATTACCAGGCAATAGTACCGCCATTCCCACATGTCTCATAGGTATCTCTGAATTGCAAACCAGCAAGTTCTCGTTGCAAATCGCTTTCAAAACGAAATCGTTAAAAATCGCTCGCGACCAACAAGCGATCCACTTTCGGTTTTCAGCATCAGATGCTTTCAGGAGATGATGTACTGCTGGAGTGGATTGGTGATGCTTAAAGAGAATAGCGAGTTGAGGAAAAAGCATCTTGATCTTATAAACGGAACTTTTGAAAAGTTGGGGGAACGAAGTAAAGCATCAGGTGTTTGCTCATAGTTTTTCAGTTTGACAGGTTTTGTTTTTCTAATTTTTTTTTCTAAGTATGCATTTTGTAATTTACAAATCTTGCATGCAGTCAGAAAAAGTGTATTAAAAGAAATATTTTTATGCGATTCAAATTGTGAATTTGTAATTGTGAGTTGAAAGTTGGAAGTTATTTTAAAATCTTTTGTGCGCACACCTTTCCCCCTAAGCCCGTACACGCGCTTAGCTTTGTAAGTGTGCTCTGGATTTAACTGTCTTTTGATGAAATTCAAAAACTCTATTTGTTAATGACGTTGCGAGAGGAATTATTTTCTTAATTACCGTCGGCTCAAATAACGCTTCGTTTTTTTGCATCGTGTTTCCATTCGTTGCATTTTTTAAAACTTTTTTGTAATTAAGTTAATTACGTAAATTTGGTTTAACGTTATTGTGATTCGAACTCGGGTTTTCTTTTTAACTTTTACAAAATTGCCGCTTAAAGGTTAAATTATTCTTAAAATCTAATTAATTATTCTTAAAAATTTTACGAAATTGCCGCTTAAAAGTTAAATTATTCTTAAAATCAACTCACAATTCAAATATTCTTAAAATATTTGATAAAAGTTTAATCACGAAATCAACGTTGCAGCTCCGTCTCTCACCAAGAGCTTCAATCAAATAGATGATTACTGTCTCCTGCAGCTGCTCAAAGGAACTTTATTGTGTCACAACAAGGAAGCTGCCAGGGCGGAATTGTGCTTCATTGATGTCAAAGAAAAGTAAGTCGTAACTACATTTCTTTGTAAGTACCCAAGTTACGACTAAAGTTGCTCAATCTAATCAAAAGAGTGCTCAGTGAATGAAGGCTTTGAACCATTATAATATAAAACAGCACACTTTCAGGGACTTTTAATGCTTTTTTATTTGAAATTGTGTTTTTTTAATAGTTACCACTTAAATAGATTCAGTTTTATAGTAACCAAAGTTAGATACATTAATTGGACTCGGTATATTTCTTATTACTTATGGCCACGAACACGTGTGATGGCGTTGTTATCAACTTGAAGAGTCTGTAAAATACCAGCTTTTTATAATCTTGTTTCTGTTAACATTATGAAATCAAAGTAAAAAACCTGAAAACTATTAAAAATTGAATAATCTACAGCAAGGAGAAAATTTCGTGTTTATCGCGTTTTTATTCAATATTTCTTAAATATGTACATGACGCTAAAAAAAGCGAGTAACCATTTTTAACGAGAATGCGTTTTGTGATCTGGCATGATTCATTTTATTTGCATGGTTGTCGGTATTGTGTTTAGCTTGTTTTATGCTTTAATTTATCAGTTTGTTAACATATTGTGTATTTATAGCGACCTTACTGATTTCATATTGTATACTCCTTAATAGAAAAAACCGTCAAACGCAGCACTTATTTTTGTTTTGGCCTCGGTAAGGTAAATTCAGACTTAATTAAGGCGTCATCAACAACGCCTGTTTCACCTTTTCGAAACACTGCGCTTTCCCTTTTAAACCTTTAAGGGATATAAGAATTTGATTGTAAAATAAAATGACAATGATTCAATAATGATATCACAAATACTAAAAATTAGAATTGTAACGCTTTCACAAAAGTGCTTTTGTTGCGTTACAATCACAATCATGGCACACATATGTACCGCTGTCCCTTAAAGGGTTAAATCAAGCATATTCTCAGCGCAACCCTCTGGTGACGTGTCGACTCAGTGCTTCTCAACCTTCTCAACATCGCAAACCAGAGCAATATATTGTGTAGGGGGGCTCGGTGCGGCCGCACCAATCGCACCCTATTAAAGCCATCACTGCCTACAGCAGTGCTTCTCAACCTTTTTAACATCGCGAACCACGGAAAACAACTGTTGCTGCCCGGAAGTCTTTATTTGAAAAAATTGAAGACGCATACTAAAAGGTCTTCATTTTAATTATGTTAGTTTTTTTCTTCCACGATGGAGTGAAGGCTATAAAAAAGGCCCTTATTTTAATTAGTGAAAATCAGGTAGCTTTCCCGAACCAGAGTCAGTTTTAAGTGATAATAGAAATTTATTGAAATGAAATACCTGCTATTTGCACTTACCAAAATGAAATTGTTTAATAAAAAGTGCCCAGAACACTTGAAAAATATCGCTGGCCACTGGTTAAGAAAGCGCTGGATTAGTTTCAATAAACTCAGCCAATAACTGATGAAATGTATTAAAACCTTTTTTTTTTTTCAATGTTTGATTCCAACAACGTAATTAGCATTCCCTTGGCTGTTTATTGTCGAAATATCAACAACCAAAATTTAAGTTTTGCACGCACTACTTCGTCGAAAATTGGCACAGAGGCTTTGAGTTCCAACTATTCTCCCACCATTTCATCAGATGGAGGTTGCTGGGTATCAAAAGTTGACATTTTGTATTGTAATTGATATTTTAACCAGATACCTTTCCTTACCAGTTTAATTCGTTTCATCTTCATGTCTTTTCGTCTATTTGGCAATTTGTTTCAGTTATCCAGGGATAGAGAAGGACCATTACCTCGCCCCCGCCGCTCTTACAGACTTGGTGTGGCTTCTGATCGACCAACAGCGGTACAACGAAGCGACCAATCTTCTCCACTACACCAGGTGCTGTGTAGAAATTTTTTGTGGCTCTCGTTGTGTTTTCTCATTGTGATTTTTCTTTTTCCTAATTTAAGCATTTGGAATCACTCTTCATCCCGCTGTGTTTTTTTTGTTGTTACCACTTCACCCTAGCATTCAAGTTATTTTTTTTCTTAAATACCGTTAATAAAAAGCTGCGTTGGCATTCTACATTTTCAGTTTGCTTAGCCCTAATCAACGTCAAGTTACAGTATTGAAAAAAGTCGTAACTTAGATGTAACAAACCATCTAATTTTTATTGTAATCAAAATTTGTCTCCGGTAGCCCATTAATCATTTTGCCTGTTTATTTTTCTTTTTTTTGTTTCGGTTTCCATTTTGCGCTTTCAAAAAGATCGCTATCTCTTTCTCTCTTTGTTTAAAGAATCGCATGTTTATTTATCACATGTCACATTTATGTTATTTAAAGAATGTTTAAACATCGATCGCTTTCTCTTTGTTTAAAAACCCTACCCCTCCTCACACCGCTGCTTCGAATGACCGAGTTTGGCTCGGACCGGTCAAATCTGACGCCGTTGCAACCGTATTTCGTATGTTGCTGTGTTGTCACGTGACACGCTTCATCTTATGAAACGATTATAATAATGATAAGGCTTGTGTTATTTAACCAATTAATGTGTGATTTTTGAGCAAGCTGGTTTTTTCGTCAGGAAAACCTACACGAACTATTCCCTGGAGTCTCGCTTCCATTTTAGGATGCACGCCGCCCAATCCATGTTGGATGAAGTCAAGGCTTCTTGACGGTCGAAATCCGCCCTTTTTTGGTTTTATGCAATTTCTTTAAACCTAACGAGCACTGAGTAGCACGGATAATTTTTTGTGTTCTAAAGTTTATCTCAATTTTCCGTTTCGGAACAGCCTCAATGGTGCAATGTAATAATTGCCTTATTTCCATCATACTGTGATGAAGTGTCTGCATTATTAACTTATTGTTTGGTGTTTTTTCTCACTGTTGTCTTTTTAATTTGTATTTTTCTTCAAGTTCTTTGCACGTCTTACTATGATTTCACTCGAATGTGAAAAACTGTTAACTCACTGCTTTTATATTTGTTCCTTATGAAATTATTAGAGCTTTCTTTTTAACCAAGGTTATTTTTGCATTTTCTGATTTATTTATAGTTTTTAAAATCAAAAATTTATCAAATTGTAAAGAAGAAAACTTATTTACAGTTCGACTACCACACTGTAATAGGCCTAGAGATTAAGCGAAAATATATTTGTTCCTTGTGAAATTATTAGAGCTTTCTTTTTAACCAAGGTTATTTTTGCATTTTCTGATTTATAGTTTTTAAAATCAAAAATTTATCAAATTGTAAAGAAGAAAACTTATTTACAGTTCGACTACCACACTGTAATGGGCCTAGAGATTAAGCGAAAATATTATTTACAAGCACAGTTAGTTTTAAGAATTTTCCATTGTTTAAGAATCTTTTGGGTGTGCATCTTTTTATAAAATAAATTATTAAAAACTCGTCATATCACCATGGCAATAATTTCTTTGTTAATTCTGTGCTGTCATCTGAACTGTAGAATGTTGTTGTTTTTAGCGACCTGTGATATTTGCGTAATTTCTTTTACACAAGTCTGCCCTAGCCTACTTGGTTGATAGATCAGATACAGCCTGCTTATAGTTCATTCTCATAATTCCTTGCAGTTTTTAAACAATTTTTTGCGTCTAGCGTGGCAACGTTTAATTTTTTTTTGTTTTTTTTATTTATCAACTATTTTTGATTAACAAGATGTGAGCGGTTAATTTCAACTTCAATGCAATTAATTTTCTTTGCAATGCCGTAGATACTGATTTCATTTTTGTCATTTTGTATGAGTTGTGCAGTAAAATACTGTGTAGATTTCTTTTGTTTTGAAACGTTTAATGTTGTTCTAACTAGTAACTGGTCCTATATTTATTTTCCCAGTGCTCATTTGTAAAACTGTATTGCGTTTTAAATGAAATGTACATACCCATTAACTCAACTAACATCTTAATTTTAAATTCCACTTCAAATTCTTGAAAAAAGCAATTGGCAACATGTTTCTTTTGTATTTATTTTTCGGGTCCGGGGCGCAATTTTCAATTTTTACCCAAGGAATCGTGATCTACATATTTTTAATCAATTAAAAATCCAAATTTTTTTCTCTGCTCAAAAAATTTTCATTCAGCTCTTTACAGTTCAATCATATTTATCTTTCGGTACATTTGCAAATCAATCATATTTATTTTTGGGTACATTTGCAAACGCTATACATGAACCAGATTGGTTTGTTTATCATCTTAAAAAGTCGCTAAAAAAAGAGCTTTGCCATGACAACTAACATGGAGTGCTCTTTGATCGCTCCAAGAGCTGAGTGATAGAATTTTTATGAGCAGGGAAAAAATTTTGGATTTTTGATCGGTTGAAAATAGGTAGATCACGATTCCTTGGGTACAAAATTGAAAATTGCGTCCGGAGCGCGATTCATGAACTGGGATGAGTAATGTTTGTACACGTAAATTAAGTATTAATATTATCTAACTACTTCTTTATACGTGAGTGATTAAATATAAATGTATTCTTATAGAAATTATAGATTTATGTTATGTTGGTCAAGTTTTCGTTGTAGGCTACTATTGAACTTTATCCTTGTCAGGAACGAGAATTTCTGTGCCAAAATTAGTGTAAGTTTACCTATCAATTTTTCAATTTTCGTTTAAACCAATTTAGTTTTATACTGTATTAAGGCTCTGCGCTTAGCTTAGTAAATAATCTTATTTGTACAATTCATTAAATTGTTTTTAAAAAATGGCCAACGGGCATTGGCACAAAGTATCTCCAGTAACCAAGCTCAAGGGACCTAATCAAAATAAAAACGTTGGGATCATTTTGTCCATTGAAACTGTCGCCGCTACCGCCCCCCCCTCCCCCCTTTTATTTAATTGAAATAAATCTGAAACAAAATGGTTTGATTACCGTCATTTTAATGAAGTATGTACGGTATGTTTTTTATTTCTCGGTTACAACAGAACAAATCGTTTTTACGATTTTGGAGCCATGGCATACGAGGAATGCAAGAAAATGACGCGATTAGGTTTTGAACCGTAGCCGTGTCGATCGAGTTCGCCATCCAAAACTCTCCTAAGTATTTGATTCGAAGACCCAAATTGAGCAACTTTGATATCACGCGATAAATACCAAAAATTTTTTAATAAAAGAAACTTGCAACCAGACAGGAACATCCAGGTATCGCGAAAGCAGATTGCTGCCATCGTTTGACGATTGCTGTAAAAACAGACGACGCTGTCCGGCACGTTTTCGAACTGATAATCAAGGTTATACAGTAGTTAATATCAATGATGGTGGTTTGAACTAATTTATTTATAGTTAAATCACATGCTTCATTGTTTCGTTTTTCCTTCGTTTCTGCGAGTTTTTTAACTTACCTCGTGTCGTAAAAACAAAAAAGCTTAGAATTGAATTGAAAGAAAAAGCAGAAGGATTTGAGCAGCTAGTTTTTAAAGATTTTACTTGAATAAGTGTTCTGGTACGTTTCGTGATTCTATTTTTTGAATAAGGTTATTATTTACTAATTGATTCTATTTGAATAAGGTTTATTTGCTGTGTAATTATTGGTAGTAAATATTTAAAATCTCGACTTTTAATTACGATTAAAATCAATTTAACTATTTTTTGGATTGGTAAATCGTCAATTAAAAAAGAATTAGAAAGAAACTTTCAGTTCTAAACAGTAATTAAAAATCGTAACCAGTAATTAAAAAGATCCGAAAAAATGGATGAAAGCTCAGAACAATACCGAAGGTTAAAAGCTCGACGAACAGGTCTCAAAGCTTCGATCACAAGACAGTTGAACCACTTAGAAAACTTAGCAAAAGCGAACAACCCAGTTGCGTTTGAAGATAAAAGATTGTCTCTGCAAGCTACGCTTAAAAACTTCAGAGAAAATTTAAAATTAACTTCAGATCTTCATATCAAATTACCCGAAGACAAATTTGATGAAGCTGCTGCTGATTTAGAAACTAATGAACTCTACCTCGAGGAAAAAGAAAACAATGCAGCAGACCTCAAATGTGCTTTCGATGACAAGTTAACACCAAAAATTGAAAACGAATTGAAAAATAGCGAAGCTTTAGATTGTAATTATAAACCTAAGTTCAAACCTAAAAGCCTGTGCGCCCCGAAATAGGATGGAGATATAACTACCCTGAGCTCGTGGAAAATTCGTGTAAAAGATTATTTTTCCCTAACCGGACTTAACGAAGACAGAGAACAGTTAGTAATTCTTCTACATGACGATGTACTACATGAAACCTTAAAATCAACTTTATACAATTGTATCAGCATCAAAGAGCTATTTGATAATTTGGACGCTCGATTTCCTTCAGAATCTATCCTAGAAGCAGTACTACTCAGACTTAGGGAAACCAAGTCTATGACTTCTGGATCGGCAAAGAAAATGCGACGACTACTAGAAGTAATAAAAACTACGCTCGTTCAGCAAAAGGATCAGGATATTCAAGTGATCTTGAATGTTCAGCCACTATCAATTTAATTGAACAAAAATTGACTGATTCTATTGTTCGAAATTTTAGAAGATGGTTGTATCGCGAGCACAAAACGAAACGTCCAAGTGTAGACTTATTGATTACTTTTCTAACGAACGAAACTGAGCTGGAAGAACGTCTCAATCAATCACATTCAAACAACACGTCAAGTAAGTCCAAATTTGTTAATATTAATAAAGTTCATTCGACGCATTTTCAAAATTCTTGTACTCTCTGTGGAGAAAATCGCCATAAATTTGTCGAATGCAAGACGTTTATCAACTACACGCCGAAACAGAGAACGGACGAAGCGTTTAGGGCGTTGCTACACGTGTCTTTCAGCTATGCATTCCTCGCCTAAAGATTGTAAATATAGACGATCTTGTAAAAATTGCGGTAGATCACACCACACTATATTTGACTGTGTTCCCTCTAAAACTGTGGCTAGGAGTAACGAAGCTAATCAAATTGCTACACCCTTGAATGCAAGTGCACCACCTTTTCAACCAACTATTCCAACTACTAATTCGTGTACTACAACTAATTTGCAAAAATTTTCTCCACTTATGTATGTCGATGTACTCGGTTCTGATGGAAAATGGCATAAATGTGTAGCGCTTCTTGATTCGGGAAGTGATGTCACCCTTGTAAAGAAAGAGCTGGTGTCTTCGCTAAAACTTGATCGTAGGCCTCAAAAACTAAAATTTGGGACTGCTGGAGGAGGCTTTCTAACTGAAGATTCTGCTTTGATATCTTTGTGGGTGCGTAATACTGATAAGAAAGCCTACCGCTTTAATATTAACACTTGAATTGTCTAAGCCGGCTCATAAAACCCCCTGCCTCGAAGAAGAATTTTTTGAAAAACATTCTTATCTTGAGCCGATCAAAAACTTTGTTCCTTTAAAGTCTAAAGATGTCGACATACTACTGGGCTACGATTATGCTAATCTAATGCAACCTCATGCTTACTTGAAACATCCAGACTTTTCTGCCGAACTTCCTCAAGCAGCAGAAACACTATTGGGTTGGTACGTTTTCGGAGCAAACACAAACACCCAAAATGGAGTGATTGATGATCATCTAAGCGTTCAGTTTGTCCGAACTGAATCGGAGAATATTCGACAGTGGTACGAAGCAGACGTTTGCGGAGTTAAACCGACTCAAATTTGCGCTTGCAGCGAGAAACAAATTATTGAGTCACAATTTATCAAGCACGTCCAGAAGACAATTCACAAGACAGACGAGGGAAGAGTTGAAGTCTCACTCCCTTGGAAAGACGGATTTCCAGGTTGCTTTAAATCAAATAGAAAACAAGCGCTGATGAAACTGTTCTCGTTGGAATCAGGGCTGCGAACTCGAACTCGAAGAACTCGGCAATTTTGACCGAACTCGAACTCGAAAAATAAAAATTTCTGAACTCGAACTTGAACTCGAACTAGAACAAATTTTGTGATGTTTGAGTTCATTTAATGAGTAAATTTAACTATAACATTTCTCAGCGTTGGTGCCAAATTATAATTTGCTATCCTCTTTTATTTTGTTTAATAATAGATTAAAATTGGTAACATTGATGACAAAGCATTTTTAACATGTGCTCGGTTTTTCGCGGTTGAATTATTCTCTTAACTCTATTCCGACTGTATTTTTTCAACTCTATTTTGTGAACTCGAACTCGAACTCGAAAAATTGAAATTTAAAGAACTCGAACTCGGACTTGCAAATTTTTTGTGAACTCGAACTCGAACTCGATTAAAAATGCTTCGAGTTCGCAGCCCTGGTTGGAATGCAGGCTGAAAAAATCAAATTTGATGGAGGATTACAGAATTCAAATGGAAAAAATACTGAATGAGTTTGCTGAAACTGTGCCGGATTCAAACCTGAAGGATGAAGACAGCTGGTATTTAGATCACTTTCCTGTTTTACGTTCAGATAAAACAACACCGTGCCGAATTGTATGGAACTCTGCCGCTGTATATGATGGCCTTGCTCTAAATGACGGTTTAAGGAAAGGCCCGGACTTACTGAACAGCTTATTTCTTACTCTAATTTCGCGGCGATTAAGTCCAATTGCTGTAATGGGCGACATCAAAAAGATGTTTAACCAAGTGCAAATAACCACTTTAGACAGAGCGTATCATCGGTTTCTTTGGAGAGATGGCAACTCCGACTTACCGGCTAAAGATTATCAATGGAAAAGACTACCATTCGGGGATAAATCTGCTCCAGATCTAGCAATAAGTACTCTACACTTTGTAGCAAATAACTACATCAATATCTATTCTTTTGCGACGCATGTTCTTAAAGATTGCTGCTACATGGACGATATTGCATTTTCTGTAAACAACGAACATGAAGCAATAAAAGTTAAAGATAAAGTAAACACTATACTTTCCTCTGGAAAATTCTCTGTAAAAGGCTGGCACTCCAATTCAAAATTGGTTGATGAGTTTTCAAATGCTGCTACAACATGTCTGGGATAAACAATTGGACCTTTTTAAAGTAAAGTACTCCGCTCTAAAATTACCAAAAATTGTTACAAAACGGATAATCCTCTCAAAAATTGCAAAACTATGGGACCCATAGGGAATCTTGGCTCCTGTTACAATAAATTTACGTATATTTATGCAAAGTCTATGGCAGTCCAAATTATCTTGGGATGAGCCTATCCACACTAATTTTCTTGTTGAAATTACGAAAAGGCTGAACGAAGTAAATAAGCTTCAAGAATTTTGGGTAAACCGCTGTATTCAACCTATTTCATGCACACAATCTATCGAACTTAACGGATTTTGTGATGCTGGGGAACAGGCATACGGAGCAGTGATTTGGCTCAGATACCCGACAAGTGAAAATAATTTTTCTTTGCGGTTCGTAACTGCAAAAGCATTTGTTGCGCCGGTAAAAAAACGATCAATACCGAGACTCGAATGACGGCGGCTGTAATACTTGCACGTTTAACTTTATCGATAAGCAAAGTTATAAAATTTGACCACGTTGCTTTTTGGAGTGACAGCGCGGTAGTACTGCACTGGCTTAACAGCACATCATATAACTTTAAGCCTTTCGTAGCGACTCGCATACAAGAAATACATGACTCATTTCAAAACATTTCGCATGATTTTCGCTACGTGAAGTCTTCACTAAATCCTGCTGATTCGTTAACCAAACCAATTAAAGCTAGCCAACTTTCATCTTGGCATGAAGGCCCTGAATTTTTAAAAGGCTTTATTAGCAAAGAGCCCCTTGACAAAGATTTTTTGCAGAATGCTGCTCAAATGTTTAAGCAAGAGGAAAATAAGAAGCTTTGCCTCTCGCTTCACTTATCTACTGTTTTGAGTTTTGCAGAATCACTTGCCAACAGGACCTCGTCTTGGATGAGACTAGTACGAGTAGTGGCATGGCTGCGACGACCTCTTCTGCTTCGTGAGAATCGCTCAATCGATCTACAACCAAGTGAGTTGAATGATGCAAAACTAACTTTGTTTTGGCTTGCACAGGAAATGTTTCGACTGCCCGATCAACGCCGTCTCCGACAAAGATTGAACATGGTACCTTCCGAAGACGAGCGTGTTGAACTTTTGCGCATTGATGGACGTCTTTCAAAATGTCCTTGGCGCGAAAGCGCGATGAATCCAATTCCACTGCCCGGATCAAACTTGATTGTGAAGCTTTACGTTACTCAAATCCATCAAATCTTAAAACACCAAGGATACCGCGTCGTACTTTCATACTTACACGAACAAGAAATTTATATTACTCAAGGAAGAAAATTATTAAAGTCAATTTCTTTCAACTGCATGAAATTCAGACTGTTTCGACGTCGTTTGCTGACTCAGCAGATGGGACAGTTACCAAAATTCCGATTCAACATCACTTTCCACCGTTTTCTTCAATCGCACTTGACTATTTTGGACCAGTAAAAGTGAAAAAGACTAGAAATGTGACTATTGATGCTTCAATAATCCTGATAACTTGTACCACAACTCGAGTTGTTCATCTCGAAATTACGGAAACTCAATCTACCAACGACTTCTTATTAGCCTGGCGAAGATTTGTCTTCAAGCGTTGTGTACATCCTACCCATGTCTTTAGTGACTCAGCAAAAACATTTTTTGGAGCTCGAAAGCCGATTCGTGAGTGGATATCCAACTGGGACAAAACAAAAATTAAATCCCTTTTGGCAAATCAAGGTACTACTTTCGAATTTATGTGGCAATTTAATGTTCCACACGCAAGCCACATGAACGGAGTAGTTGAATCTCTTGTTAGAAGTTGCCGAAAAGCATTGGACAGTACTTGCAATTACCACAAATTTGCTTACACCCAATCCGAGTGGGAAACGATAATTTCTGAAGTCAATTACTTGGTGAATTCACGACCTCTGTTTCCAAAAACAGTTGAAAATCTAGATGAGGAACCATTCAGCGGAAACACCTTGTTGTACCCCTATGGACAAAAACCTGTGCCTCAATCATCTACACCTGATTACATTGATCCGAGAGTGTCTATTAAACGTGCTCAATGCTTCATCAACACGTTTTGGAATTCATGGATGCGCAACATGCCACCTCACCTTCTTTTGCGAAGTAAATGGTTCAAGCCCAGAGAAAATCTAAAAAACGGAGATTACGTCATTGTATTAAAACCGGAACTGAAAGGTCAATCAGCCCCTCGAGGACTTTGGGAGCATGCCATAGTCGTGAACACATTTCCAGGCTCCGACGGACGCGTGAGAAAAGTTGAACTTCGTCTCTCTGGTCAACGGAAGCTCAAATCACAATGCTTCATTGTTTCGTTTCTGCGAGTTTTTTAACTTACCTCGTGTCGTAAAAACAAAAAAGCTTAGAATTGAATTGAAAGAAAAAGCAGAAGGATTTGAGCAGCTAGTTTTTAAAGATTTTACTTGAATAAGTGTTTTGGTACGTTTCGTGATTCTATTTTTTTGAATAAGGTTATTATTTACTAATTGATTCTATTTGAATAAGGTTTATTTGCTGTGTAATTATTGGTAGTAAATATTTAAAATCTCGACTTTTAATTACGATTAAAATCAATTTAACTATTTTTTGGATTGGTAAATCGTCAATTAAAAAAGAATTAGAAAGAAACTTTCAGTTCTAAATAGATGGGATTCAGGAAGTTCACGCGAACCGGTCCTTGGAATTTCAGCACGTTCAGCGAACCCGCTTTCAATTTAACGTAATCTACGTATCTCTGTCTCTGTGTAATCAAGGAACCTGTTGTTAGTAACTTCTATACAAAAGATCATCTGTTCTTAAAATTTTTAATCCCAACATTGGTGAATAACATGAAAAACTGCATTCTGCAGAGAGTAAGACCAATAAAAAATCACTGCTTGAAATAAAACGAGAAGATTTTACCTTTAAACTTTTATTATTTTGGTATTCACTAAGTTTTTTAGCTAAAATTTACGTTTACTTGACTGTCTTTTCAACAAACCTTTTTTCTAAATTTTGCCCCGTGGTAAATTATATCCATTTGCTGTATGGCTCTATTTAAAAAAAGTTTGGTGCCTTCTAGTCTAGGCTAAATAGATGTTTTACAAACTTGTTGGATTTTGTTTTGGTCATAGTTATAATATAATTGTATAGACAGAGGTAACCAAACGTTTTTATTTTGCGAATTTTAAAGGGTGCTATCTGCCTCCCTGCGCCCCCACGTTTTAAAAATATTTTAAGCCATATTGCCGATAGCTCGCCAACTTTTTGCTTGTGATTCTATCGCGGGCCGAACTGTGCAGTACGCAAATTGATAATTTTTTTGGGTTTTCACTTTGATTACTGTACAACAAAAAATTCGAATTAATGCTGTCCGGTAACTAAAATTCGGACCGAAAGACCAAAAAAAGTTTATTAGATCGGTTTCTCCCATTTTTAGAACAGGCCTGTGGGCGACTTACGAGGTCATCGGCAACTCGCTTACGTGGCTACGGTGTCGCAGGCACCGTGCTGATGACCCCTGCTCTGGATATTGCCCAAGTCATCTAAAAACTCAATATCAAAAGGAAAGTCAGGCTCAAAAAATATTTTCCCTTACACTTTTGGGGCTCGCAAAATCTATTAGTATAGGCTACTGTCACACTTCATTCATAATGTTAATCTTTACTTTATAATTCTGAGGTAGGGTACGTTTTGGCACAATCGTTTTGGCGCCAGCTGATTTGGTTGTCAGCCTATTTTGAATCTCTTATGTGCATTTTTAGGCTTTTGATTTCTTTTGTTTATTGCTTTTAGAAACAAGCACAAAATGGTAACCCTACCTATATGTTTTAAAAAGTTAAAAACTAAATCTATTCACCGGCAAGCTATTTAGGTGTAAATTGCAAAAGCAACTTTGTATATTTCTACAAAGTTGAATGAATATATAATAATTATTTTAGAGGCCCCAAGTGCAAGCGAAAATTTTTTATAATTTTAAAGTTTTTTGGCTATTTTACGCTAATAAAAAGCTAGGGCTGAAGACCGCCTGGCAAAATATAATTGCTAAATTTTTGTTGCTAGATTGCTAGATTTTGGACTTTACTATGACAAGAAAAGGAGTGGAAGAACAAAAAACAATCCCTTGTGATCACAATTTGATTTGGCAAATAGCTCTGCGGTCTCCAACCAGTTCCTGCAAGAAAATACGCGCAGCACTGCTTTTTAAAGGCACAGATGTTCATCGTACAACTGTTAGTAGGTGTCTTGTTTATGATTTCAACCTGAAAGCGTTTGAACCTGCAAAAAAACTTGCTTCACCCCAGCCTTTAAAGCAAATAGGTTGGCCTTTGCCAAGCAATATAAAGACAAAGTAAAGTAAAGTAAAGCCCTGTTTTCGCATAAATCCACAATCCAGGAGTTTTGGATAGAGAAAACGGACAGTTCGTAGGTTTGTTGGAACACAATTTAATGACTGCTTTACACAAGCTACAGTAAAACATCCTCCTAGTGTCATGTCCTGAAGGGCTACGTCTTGTTGTGGGACTGGCTGGTTTTTTGTTTTTATCAATCAAAACAACAATGAGCGGCGTTAGATACAGCGAAATGTTGAAGAACAAGCTCGAAATTCACACGGCTATTCATGAATGCAATATGTTCATGCAAGATTGTGTTTCCTGTCATCGTTCAAAGTTAGTAAGTGGTTTCCTTAAGAAGAAGAATATCAAAACGTTAGATTGACCTGGTAATAGCCGAAATCTCAATCTAATTGAGGTTTTGTTGGCAATATAAAAAAACAAAGTGGCAGATGAACATCCCACAAGTGTCGTCTGCTAGCTGCTATCAAGAACAAAGGTGGACATATTGAATTCTAAATTCTTATACAAAAACTGGCCATAGCACAGTTGATAAGCTTACTTTTTGACTTTGAGTGTTATTTACAACGTAGGCTATGGCTATTTTATTGCACTAGGCCTTCCTTGAATAAACAAACAATAGCAAAAAATAAAACAAAATTGGTTTATTGTATAGTCTATTTTAGATGAAAAATGCTTGGTGCTCTTAAAGTTTTGCACACGACTGTATTTAAAAAAGTTAAACATAATCACCATAGTCTTAAGATCTGATTTTTGCTATGGTATATAAGCGCTTTAACAATTGTTACTTTTTAAAGCGCAACTACCGCAATTTGCAAAAGTTGCGCCTTAAATTGCGCTTTTACTTATTTTTTGACAGCGTTGCGCAGTTTGCCATAGGCTCCCAGAAACAAAAAACTACTTGTGTGTCATTGTATTGTCATAATTTTCACAATTGCGCAAGTTGCGGAAGTTGCGCTTTAAATTGCGGGTGCTCACCTTTGGATTTTTGTTTGTGAGTTGTTTAACTTGTTTGTTTATCTTTGGGGCTTCTTTATTTCAATAAATGGTTGAGTGTCGGTAGCATGGTCTCGGTTCGAAACCTACTCGCGCCATTCTTTTGTGTCCAGGGAAAAGACGCTTTACGGCACTTTCCTCTGCTTGGTGGTCTTGGCAAGCAGTTCTAAATCAATGTCATATCTCTATTAAATACAAGCGGACAGCAATATCTTGGCATCTCGGGGTAATTGCTAGTAGGTCGGGGTAATTGGTTACCCTATGTATTAGTGTCTCCGTCGCTTTCTGCGAGTCAGGAGGATAAATATAGAGATAAAATAAAATAGATAAATAAATAAATCTTTTACTTTACTATTTTAGCATACTATCTATTTGAAACTGCGCTTTCTTTATTTAGACCACGTGACCAATTTTTTGCCTTAACATATCGACTATAGAAGTTGTTTATGACGTCTGTTTTACCACACAACAAGTAAGTGATCACACAATTTGTGGCAACTTCAAATCCAAATTTTTCATTTATCTAGGCTAATATAAAATTAAAATCAAAGAGTCAAACCGAGTCCGTTTAAAATAAAGTTCCAGTTTAGGTTCAGATTCGGAAAATTAAATTTTTACGGCTTCAGTTCCAGTCCAGTTTTACCCGATTTTTTTTTTGTTTTAGTTTCAGTTCTGGTTCAAAAAATAATAACAATTTAATACGGATTCACGAATCCGGTACGGGTTCGGTTCGATGCCTTAATTGGTGTTGACGCCTTGAAAGTTAATTCTATATCATCATCATTGTTTTCGGGAAAACGTCTGAATTAGTTTAGTGTATTTCTCTTTGCCCGCTTGTCCTTTTGAGGTTGCGGGGGAAGCAGCTGGAGTTGGGATCTCCAAGCATCTTAATCTTTTGCAATTAACGGCAATTTCGCGCGTGGAATTCCAAGACGCGACCAAGCCAGGTCTTCAACATAATTCCGCCAGTAAGTTTGCTGTTCGCTTGTGGGACATCGTGTCACATGGCCATACCAGTGCAATTGCGATCGTTCTATGCGGAGTAGCAGCGGTTTGATGTTGAGAGATTGACGAATGTCAGCGCTTTTAACCTTATCAAGTAGAGATAAACCTCTAATTTTTCGCAAGAAACCTATTTCATCTGCCTGTACTTGGGATCTTGCTTTTTTAATCATTACCCAACACTCGTGACCATAGGCGGGGATAGGAACAAAAATCGATCCGAAAACAAATAGCTTTGCTTTTGTACACAACTCTCGTTTTAGTACAACTGATCGGTAAAACTGGCCCATAACTGCATTTGCTTTTCTAACACATTAGTCCAGTTTTTTGCCCTGTCTACCATCACTCGAAAATGTGACTTCAAGATTAAACTTTACCGTCTGTGGGAGAGTTACTCCATTTGTTTGGAAAGAACACTGGAGAGAGTGCCTTGACAAACACATAATCTCAGTTTTATTTTTATTAATTTTAATCCCAGCATTAAAGTATGCGTCAGATACATATTTTTTTACAAAAAAATACTTTCAAGTCGTTTGATATAGGCCTATGTTAAGTTGTTAATTGAATGTTTTTTGTTTTTGTCTTTGTTCTGCTTCAACTACAATTCGTTTAGGTCTACAATTGGCGTTAATGCGTCATTTTAATAAATCTCCAGCCACTGCTTTCAATTCAATTCAGGGAGTATCTTGACTTTTACCGCTTATATAACCACAGGTTTTCCGATGCCCCCTGTCATTGTATAATAGGCTACATTGCTGATTGTCACGGTGTGTGAAATGTTTTTTTCTCATTAACATTTTTTCTCTAATAAGAAAAGTTGTTGGTTTTATTTTTCTTTAGTGTGTTTGTGTGTTGTGCAGTTAGGCTGAATAATAAACTCTTTCTCTCTCTTGAGTAGTCTTTGGTTCGACACCCTGTTTTTGATTTGATTCTACGTAGAAATAAGATCATACGTAAATATATTATACAAGTAATCATTTGATTCGATAAAGTGAATAATGTTTTTTGGAAAAAAACAAAAATCTTGCGTTAACTTTAGTGAAGCGTATCTTTTTATTATGTTCGTCATAGGTATTGTAAAACCCATCAGCTTTCTGCAGTAATTTTAGAGTCAATAGTTGTATGTTGTTCAATGTTTGGCAGGTAAGCCTATAGAGATTAATAAGCATTAAAATCTTCTCTATTAAGTTATGATGAACTGCTAATTGTTTAATTTATAGTTGTGTAGTAGTAGAAGTAAAAAATGCAGATTTTTTCACTTTTGCATAACAACATTTGTGAACGAGATTCGTGGATTTCAGACTTGAGAAAAAAATAGGCTGTAAGAAATTTGTAGACACGTTTTAAAGATTAAAGGCTAATTTTTCTTTTTTTTATTCGACCTAGTTTTAAGAATATAATGTTGAAAAATCACTTGGTAAAGCAACCAATTGATAAAAGCACAGCTTTAAGACTTAAAAATAATGTAAAACTTATAATTAATCTAACTAATTCCTAAAAATCAAAAGAAATTTTATTATGCAAATAACTATGGTTGTAAATAAGATCTCTTGAATTAGGTGAAATGGTGGTAGTTGGCAAGTATTTTCATTAATTTTTTTACAATTTAACTAAGCAATCTAATGTGCGTTTAATAATAACCCTATGTTTTCTTGGAAAATATTTTTCTATTTTTTTTTTTCGATAAGAAGTCACTGTAAGTGATTTTTGTTTGTGAAACTAGCGTGGAATCCTCCTATAGCACCAGGAGGGAATAGAAAAGAAACCTAGAGAAAAAGAATCTATCAAGAAACACTAGTAACCACAGGGGAATTTTTGTTTAGTTTTACAAACAAAAATTGCTTACAATGATTTCTTCTATAGACTTTAAAATTGCTTGTAATGATTTTCAACTTTTACATTTTTGCAAAACTATAAAAATATAAAAAAATTGTTTTGTTTTTCAGATTGTAATCATTAGTATTTATGTGCTATACATGAGCTGAAAAAATTATTGTATATATTAAATATATTAAAGGTATGTATTTGTTACCATATTATTTTTCTTGATTAATGAGATATTTTCAATTTACATCTAATAAAATATTTTGCACTTAAGCAAAAAGTATTCTTGATTAGCTAATGTAGTTTGTCTATTCAACTTGTGTTTTATATATACGGTAATTGTTAATATGAAAGTTTTTCTGAAAATGGATTCATAAGTTTTATTGCATTGTATATCAATTTTAATTTAGGTTTTATCATTACTATAGTTACATATTTGCTAGGAAGTGATTGTTGCCAACTGGGAAGTACTTTATTTCCTGTAGTGATTTCAGTTTATTTAGTTTCAAATTAACTTGTTCAAGATTTTTATTTTTAAATAGATTTCTTAAATTCTTTTATCATTATCATCATTCAAATCTTGTTTAAACAATTGATTGTGCGATTCTATATAGTGTAGTTTTTATCTTCTTGCCTAATTTTTTTAACCCCAGATTTTACATTTATGTATTTTAAAGATTTTAATTTGTGTATTTTATTTAATAAGCTTTTTTAATATAATAAAGCAGCTGTTTTAAGAGGTCTGGTCAAATGGCTGTGAGATACCATAAGCAACTCTTGTTAAAATAAGAAAAAAAATGCACTTTTTTCTTATTTATTTAAACTAAATTGATGTTATGTTACGAAAAGTAGGTTAAGTTGAAGATGAAAAAAATGTCCTTACTTATATTTCTAGAAATTTTAGAAACAACAAGCTTTTTCTGGGAAAGTGGCAAAATTTACATCGAACTCAAAATAAAAACTAAAAAAAAAGTCTCATTTCTAAACAATTTGAGGACAAGAATGGTTGCTGCATGACTTTTGTTTTTTAGTTTTCACTTTGAGTTCAATGTAAAATTCACTGCTTTCTTGGAAACTGGTCAGCAATTTAAAAATTGCCATATAACAACAAAACTGCTAGTGACGGAATTTGTCAAAATTAAGGATTGTCAAGTGACAAACAAAATCTAGCAAAAGCTTTGGATCCTGTAACTGTATTGCTGCCTTTTTCTTAATAACTTTCATGAATTTTATTGAAAAAATGGCAGCAAGCTAGTTACATGATCCAAACTTTATAGCATGAATGATTGGGCTGCAGTCCATGCTACCTTTCACCCCTTTTTTGCAGTTTTTTTCCTTAAAGCTTTTTATTTTTTGAATAAACCTTTGTAATTGTTTCCTGTTCAATATTTTAAATTTAAATAAAAATGAAAAAATAAGTAAAATTAGTTATCTTTTTGTATTTAGTGCAAAAAATCCCAAAAAAATCAAATAAAGTTTATTTTTTTTATTGAAGCAAGACTTGTTTTTATTGGAGTATATTTTCTTTGTTTAATTTTTTGTTCTGACAAGAAAAAGTTTGAAAATAATTGCGTTGAAAATTAACATACTGTATTATAATCCAGAAGAAAAAAAATGGTACTTTCCTTGTTATTGCCCCACCATCTATTGCAAGTAATTTTTTTTGGTAAACTAACCTAGAATTCCCCCTACAGCACTAGGATGAAATAAGAAAGAAACTTGTAGGAAGGATTCCAGGTGAGTTTCACCAAAAAAAATTACTTGCAATAGGTGGTAGGGTGATAACGGGAAAGTACCTTTTTTCTTCTGGATTATAATACAGTATGTTAATTTTATTTTACTTTAATTAATTAATTAACAAAAATAAGAATTTTTCATGTTGCAAAATAAAACCTCAAAAATCAATTTGTAGTATGTTAGTAATGTTGCTATAGAACAGTGTCTCAATGTTTTTAACACTGCTGGCCAAAAAACTTAAAATATATCTATTTGGCCCAGTAGGTTTTTTTTTCTGTATTTTGGAAAAAATTCAGAATTGAAGTAAGGACCAAAAAAAATATAAAAGATCTTCATAATGTGAATATGCTTTGCCAATAAACAAAGACTTTAGAACCCACAGTTATATCCACAAAAATAATAAAAAAAAAAGTTTTTTTATAGTTTAGTGCATGGTGAATTTACAGATCTTGAAAACTCTTGGTTTAAACAGTTAATAAAGATAAATATTATGAATAACTACTATTAGCACATATCAAATTTAAATGACTCAGTAAAATATGTATAGCTTTAGTGCATGCATGACTGAAAGAACTTGGTGATCTACTGTTTAAGAAGCATTACTATAGAATGTATCAAGTTTTTTTTAATTTGCTTTTAATAACTCTGGACCACTTTTTCTTGCTGTCAGTTTGAGCCCAACATTAAAAAACAACCCTTTGACAAAACTGTTATGTTTGAGTAGAAACATTTAAAACTATCAATAAAGAAAATGAAAAAAGTTTTGCCATGTTTTCCTGAAAAATTTAAATTTGTGAGCATAGCATTTGATAAAAATTGCATTCTATTATAAATTTTAAAAGTTAAATATTTCCGCTTGCTTTATTCCAAACCTAATGTGATAATATTAATTCCATCCTGGATATTTTATTATTTCACATTACTACAGTTTATATAATAATATTGTTTGTTGAAATGTAAATAAAAACTTAAGCATATTTCAGCTCTAGTTATTTGTTTAGAAAAGATATAAACAACACCCAGCAGTTTTAAAACTTCCACAATAAAACTTTGACTTAAATCATTGGTTTGCAAAAAAGTGCCAGCCACCATAATTGCTTCTTAATTATTTACTGTAAACTCATAAATGCTATATTTGCAAATT